>JAMLFY010000006.1:34584907-34718563 GCA_030441495.1 Dalbergia oliveri
GTTACCCGGCAGTCCTAATGGGTCAACTCAATGTTTGAAGGGGATATAACTGTTATGTTTGATATCGAGGTGAAAATCGTTTTCAAAACTTTCAGCAAAATGACCAAAATACCCCTCCTGTGTTCTACACGGGTAAAGGTGCCGTTTGAGCCCGGACTTTTCAGGAAGTTTGGAATGATGTTTATGAGTAATATTTGTTATCTAGTTAAGCTGGTGGTCAGGCAGTTTTAGTGCAAAATTACCATTTTGCCCCTAGAACGTGTACAGTGAGCCTAATGACGCAATTAAGCAAACCTAAGCAATATTAGGCTTAATCGAAGATTAATTTATTTCGATAATTAATCTAGAGTCAAAATAATTTATTAAGGTTAATTAGGCCTAAGATTGCTTAGTTAAACTCTAATTGCATTCTTTAATTCAAGATTCCTAGTCATGGAATCTTGAATAGTATTTTCTCTCTCTAATTCCTTAAATTAAGGAATTGTGCCAAACCTCATTTGACCAAAAGAATAATTTTAAATTGTTAATCTAGCAAGATTACCCTCCTAATCAAGTCTTGCAACCTTAATTAGCCAATTACCTCACCTAAACACTTTCTTACAACTCCTAACCAAAACCTTAATCAAAGAAACACCTAAACACATCACTAAACCACAATTACATGAACTAATTTTCTCTCTCTCTTGGCCTTAAGTGGCCGGCCACTCTTCCTCCATTTGCCCATCATGTGTTGACTCATTCACACTCCAAAGACCATACTTTGCCCATACTTGTGCCTATACTCAACCATGCTTGAACCCATACTCAAAGATACCTTTGTAAGAGATATTTCCTCCTTCCTCCTCTCCAAAATGGCACCGTTCCTCCTCTCCCTTGGAAGCCTCAATGTTGAAAATTTTCTATAAATACCAAGCCTTAAAGAACCTTGATACACTTTAGATCATTTGCTAAGTTTAGTTGTCTTGCACTTCTCTCATTTTCTCTCAAATTCCTCTTCATCTTCTTCATCTTCTTCTTCCTTAAATCCTTCTACCACCACAAACCACCACAAACAACCATAAACCACCACTCGCTCACCTTAAACCATCTCTTAAACACTTAAACTTTCCATTTCCAAGCTTAGAAACTCAAGGAAAAATCATCTTCCTTGAGCATCCCCCTTGGCCAAATCCATCTTCACCTCCAAGAGAAGATTTTGTCTTCTCAACTCTTGAACTCAAGCTTTCTTTCATTTCTTCAAAGACTTCCTTAGGTAGGGGTTTTGTTCTAAAGTTTTGCTTGTTTTCTTCAAAAAAAGTTCTAGTTTTCTCTTGGTTCAAAACTCTTTTCCTCTTCCTTTCTTTTCGGCCAAGAGGCCTTTTTATGAGGAGAATATGAGCTTGATGATGAGGTTTCAAGATAATGACTTGTTGTTGTCATGTGAGAAACCTCTAAAGCTTGAAACAACTTGGTCTTGGACCATACATGCTTGTGTTTCTTTCTTTTCCTTGCTTACATTTTTGTTCATCTTCCTTTTCTTTCTTGAATGGTTTCAGTTTTCTTTCCTTTTTCCTTTGAAAGATTTCGGTTTCCTTTGTCTTGGTTTGAACAAAGTTTGCTAAAATTGTCAAGTAGATCACAAAAGTTTTGTTAAGAAAATTAATCACATGTTTTCAAAGAGCTCTAAGCTTACCCTTGCCAACCTTAAAGTTGGTCGGCCGTTCTAAGAGTTTTACTCTAGATTGAAGCCCATGAGCAATAAAATAAAGAATATGACTTAGTTCTTGTATTTTGTTTAGACAAAGTGTTGAGCTTTGTGTCTATTTTCTTGAGCTTGATGATGAAGTTCAAAACCAAAGACTTCTTTGAAGTCTTGGTGCTAAGAACTCTAAAGCTCACTTTATGTTGTTAAGATACATATTGGGTTAAGGTTGATGTTCCTAAAGTCTTGTAAGAGCTCTAGTTAAGATAAAATGAGTTGCACACATGTTTATGTTTATGCCTTGCATAGCATGTTTATTTTGATGTCATCACTAAACTCTCAAGAATAATAAATGAACTTGCATTATCATGTTTAAATTTCAAGCTTGCATTTCATGTTTATATTTCAAGTCATCACTTAATCTTTAAAGATAATAATGAGGTTGCATCTCATATTTATTTTATGCTCTCACTTTACTTTCTAATGAAGAATAAAATGAGTGCATATCATGTTTAAGTTTATGCCATCACTTAAATAATCCTAGAGCTCAAAGACTTGCCCAAGTATCACATATAAAGTTTTAGAAAATGGAGATTCTCAAGGGTGCCATTTCGGCCTTGTGATGATGATGATGGACTTTGTGTGAGTTCATCTAATCACAAGTGTCCATAGTCTATGTCTTGGAATTTTTCTAAGCTTAGGTGGTTTAAGGAACCTTGTGAACATAGTTTTACATTTTAAATCCTCCTTATGATTAAATTGATTTAGCTACTGACCTTACTTGGATTTCAATGATTTTAATGAGATTAATTGGTTTCTAAAAGAGTTTTGAGTTCCTAAAATGATTCCAAGAGAAACTAGCAACTTGTATGCATTTAATCATGAGATTATGTGATTTTATGGGCTTTACATTTTGGTTCTGCCCTCTTATGTTTGGCCACTGTATAATTTCTGTTTTATGGTGTTAAAATGTGTAAAATTATGTTTGAGTGAAGCAAGGATTGATTTAGGGAAGTTAGAAAAGAATAAGTAACTTGAAAGGATTAAAATGAGAATTCTAGAACACTTAAATGCACAAGATATGCATTCTGTTCCAGCATGTTTAAAACTAAGGAAAATGGCTTATAATTAGTGAACATGTGTAGGAATCCCTCATAATTGGTTTAGGAGTTAATTATAGAGCCTTAGGCGAAGACGGATCTTAAAAGGGTCTAAACGGAAATTCTAGAACCCCATAATCATGAGGTAAATTTTCTGCCCAAAATACATAATGCTGTTTGGAATTTTTAGTATGCATAAATCTTAGTGAGAATTATAGGTAATGATCCCTTAGGTGTTATAAAAATCCATAATGAAGGTTAGAATAATTGGAATACAAGTTTAAGACCCGTAAGGGCCAAAGCATAAGACACCATGAGATAGGAGGTGTGATGTGAGCATGAGACCGAGTGGGTATATTCTTAATGATGTGATTATGTTAATATCTTAAGCATGAAATGTTATGTGTATAATTGGCATGTTGATGTGATGAAGTGTTGTGCCATGTTTTGAGATGCATGAGGTTTCGAAATATGAATGAGAGAAAAATATGCTCATGTGAACTAGAAAGTTTATTAGTTGAGAATGTTCCATGAGAAAAATATATGTGAATGAGTTATGTGGTATGACTCAAATTTGAGGAAATTCAGTGTAGTTGTTATGCTGCCGTTTCTGATTTGAGGGACTTGAGAAAGTTTTGAAAAGAAAAATTTTAGATGTGACATGCCAAACACATTTCTCCTGCTAGTGAGGAGAAAGGAAACCTGTGGAGGGTATGATGTGGGGATCATGCGAAGAAAACAATGTCACTGGTCTTAACCAATGATGCGTTTAAGGACTAGATGTACTTCTCCTGCTACGATGAGGAGAAGGTAAAACCGTGAGGGCATCAACATTAGCCTACCAAAGTGGACAAAGTCACTGGTCTTAACCAGTTGATACGTTTCGAGAAGGAAGAAAGTCCCATGATGGGTGATTCCTTAGGTCCCCTGCCCGTACTTTGGGAGTCGGGTTGTTATTATTATGATTATGATTATGATTCGCTTATCAAGAGGATAAGTAAGAACTAGTGACCACTAGTTAAGGTATGAGCTCATAGCCTAGTATCAAGGGTCGGTTACTATTGTTTTGAAAATCATGATGTCACAAGTTGAGAAACGAGAAAAATGAGAAATATCATGCTCATGAGAGCGAAAAGTTAATCATGAAAAGTTACATGCCACTTATGTGTGATTTTAATTGTTAATGATATGATTTATTATTGCTAAGTATTGCCATGCATACATGTTCTACTATGATGCATACATGCATTAAAGATTCATTATAAAAGACACGGACCTTGGATAATTATCTTTTATAAAAACCTCATAATGAACATTTGCATGTCTAACCTTTCATAATAAACCCAAGGTTCCTGGGACGTAACGATGACATTAGGATAAGAGGTTTCCCTGAGATTCTTTAGCAAGATTCTTACCCCTCTCTTGTTTCTCTTTCTGTTACGTCTTCAACCACGATGGCATCGTCGTGATCTTCGTTGACACCCGGTGTGGGAAGTGCATTACGATCCGAATCATCAGTCTTATCATTTTGAGGGTCGTGCACCGTGCGCATTTTTGCATTCATGGGATGCCCATTTGCTTTTCCAGTCTCCAGTTTCTGCTTACCCAGACCTCTCCCTATGGAGATGATCTGATTTTTGAGAGGACGTGGCCCCTGATGAGAACCGTCGTGCCGCCCTCATCTTAATGGAGGCTACCCGAGTACGTGCCTCGCCCGAGATGTTTGGAGCCGACCCATTAGAGGATCCCCCTTCTCATCCTTTTGGAGGGTTCTGCCCTGCGGTACCCATGGATCCTGGGATAAGTAGTAAGGATACAGTGACACAGTGGAGGTTAGCTCGTCGCAGAGATGTGTCCACGTCGAGGAGGCCATGTTCGTCCACCTTTCTCCACATGCACCCGAGGAGCTTGCTCAGTTTATTGGGTATGTACCATCGAGGGACGAAGAGGAGCATCATCCGTAGATTCGAAGGAGGGGTAATCATATCTTGGAGGAATCTTAAGGGCTTCTGTGCATTGTTATTTATGTTTCCTCTTTATGTTTTTGTATTTTATGTTTCATGTATTGCAAGCTCTGCACTTATATGGGTAAGACTTTATGCTTTCTTTTACAATTAAGTGCTTATGTATTAAACTATGTTAACTAATATTATGATGATTGTTCTTATGATTGAGGTGTCCTTTAATGCTTTTGTTTTGATGTGATTTATTTATTCTTCCGCTTTATGTTTCGTTTATGTTGTACGCAATGGCTCGCACTTTGTTTTATGCACCTCATTTCAAAAAAAAAAATTTACCTGTATTTTCCGCTAAGTTATTTCTAAAAGAGGTTTTAAAGGAAGTAATGACTAATAATTAATCTTAATACGTCCTAGGCGTGTTGGGTTAAATATTAGGGTGTTACAACGACTTAACTTTCATCTAACCAATGGTGAACTAATCCAAAAAGTAGGAGTTGAGGTTGGAGAAATGGTGGATAGGCTTGGCTTGCAATTAGTTAAACTAGGGTAGAGCTGAATTAAAGGGAGAGAGGAAAGGCTTTACATCTAATGGGATCTAGGTTCCTTGAGGCGGCAGGTCCAAAATATGTCAAGGTATTTCTAAGGGTTAGAGGTCCCATATCACTACTTCATGTCAATTGGTGGCTTGAAGCGGATGGAAATAGAGTATTTCATGATAGCTTTATTAAAAGGACTTTCCAGGTCTTCATTGGTGCCTGAGGTATGCCTGAAACATGAAGTCTTACCTTCTGAACAAATGCTCCTTGTGATATGGCTTGACGGATGATGCTAACTAGGAGTTTAGGTACCAGGAAGACCTTGGTTGATGCATTATAGCTAGGAGCTATTGGCTTCTTGATTATTGGGAGGCTTCAGCTGAGTAGCGTTGCCTAGCTCCATGTTAGGCCTCCTCTATCTTTTGAGAGCTCAAGCTTCCTCTCCCACTTTAGCCTTTTTCCTAGGTCATGGATCCTCTTATCTTCTTCTTAATCTTTTTGGAGTCACTTCTGGGTTGTGCCTCGATTTGGAGGCCAAAGCGATTCAAACAGGAAGGCTATCCAGGAACTAGGTATGATGGGGATCGAATGGTCCTTGTGGGCCTGTGGCACCACTATATCTTTCATGTAGAGCTCTTCTAGTGGTTTTAATTTGATCCATGAATGGTAAGGGGTTAAATTTGTTACCAAAATTAAGGACGAAGATTAAAGGTGGCTATGGCGAAGTTGTAAAATGGCAGGGGTGTTTTGCATTGTGGACAAATGGTTGTAGTAGAGTGGTGAGCTACGTCAGGTCTCTTCCCAAGCAACGGCGTTAGTGTAATGTAACACCTAAAAATTATTTTAAAATTAATTTGATCTTTTTTAGTCATAATTTTAAAAATATAATAATTTAACAACGATGAGGGTGGCCCAACGGATGTTTTAAAAAAAATTTCGGGCCAGGGTGAATACTAATCTTGTGGGCCCACGAGCCCGTCGGACGCTGAAACCTAGATTTGGGCCCTAAGGTGGCTGAAATTAGGAAAACATGGTAATAAGGTTAGAAATAGGTGGGAATGATAATTGTATACTTAAAATTAATTTTCGGGCAATATTGGTTCAATCGGTACATGTTTACCCGCTTGGTGAGATTTCATGTGTAGTAGTTACTTACAGAATGAAACTTGCAGTGAAAGTTTGCCACCTAACTAGACAAGTATGTGGCTTAGAAGAAGCCATACCATTACCACTTTATTATGACCAATAGGATGCTTACAAAATTTCCATATTTATCTTTAAGAAAAGAAAACATTTTGTACTTGAAAATTCTATACATTTTGTCATAAACTCATAAGATCAACATCTTATCATTTCCTTGCATCAAAATTTCGGCCAAGACAAGGGAGAAGAGGCAGCCACCATTGTCATCTCTCTCAAGAACTCAAACTTTTCAAATCCCCAAAACACTAGCTCAAACTCACTAAAACACCAAGATCCCTTCATAAAACTTGTTCTACACCTAATTCTCTACCAATCTAACCGAACAAAATTTCCATTCCTTATCAAAACCTTGTCTTCTACCTCACACCTCACTGATATCAGAGGGGTTTGAAGTTGGATTGGGATCTTTGGAGGAGAAGGAAGCAAGGTTGGTTAATCTTGAAGCCAAGGAGCTAATAGGTTACTCAAAATCGGGTTTCTTTGGCCTTTTCTTCCCAAATTTATTCTTAACATTTCTGATTGATCTTGGTCCGAAATTTCTAGCTATATTGGTTGATAATATGTCGATATTGATGTATGAATTTTGGTGGAGTGTTTGGATGATGTTAAAAATCATTTTTGTCAAAAGAGATTTTGAAGCATGTTGCTGGAATTTTGGTTTTGCTATGGGCAGGAACTGAACACGAATTTTCTGGCATATTTGTGGATTTTTTCATGAGCTATAAAAAATCTATGTTGAAGCTAACATCCTAGGCTAGTTCCAAAAATTTTCTTGAGCCTTGTTTCGGACTTCTACTTCCTGAAAAAAATCATGAAACAAATTGAACTTTGTGCTGCCTGGATTATTGGGATTGAAGCTATAAACTTTTCTAATTTCTATATCAAATGATTGAATAATCAGCTGAAATTTTTGCAGAGTATTTAGGACATATTGAAGTCCAACTGTAAATTTTTTTATGCTGTGATATGCTCATTTGGTAAGGTAATAAAATTGAGAACTATGGCTATTGACTGTAAATAGGGGGTTTCTGACCTCCGAATTTGTCTAATTTTTTTAACATAGTTACAGAACTCGTTTTCATCTTAAATTTGTATGGGAACTTGTGGACACATTGAAGTGTCCTTGATAATTTTTTATAGCCTCCGAATTGATTGTTTGATGTGCAAATAAATTGTGCTATGAATATGTGAAATCTGCCATTGTGCTGAAAATGAATTGATGCTTGAAATTGATGAAATAATGGCATCTTGTACTAGTATGGCATGAGTACAAGAATATGAATGTGAATAATTGAGCATGTGAACTTATTTATGAGGTTAGGCATAGAAAGGTTCCCTTTTATGGGCACGGAAAGTTCCTTTCAATGGGCATGAGAAAGTCCCCTTTTATGGCAGAGAAAGTCCCCTTTTATGGGCATAGAAAGGTCCCCTTTAATGGGCATAGGAAAGTCCCCTTTAATGGACACGAAAAATCCCTCCGATGTCCTGGGCACGTATATTTCAAAATGTAATGCTATGCTATTAGTAGTATTATGTATGTATATTAAGTGATTGAATAATAAAAGCTACCCACTTAGAAGGATGATTTTAGAACTTTAAAATGAATATTTAATCTGTATCGCATGATCACATTTTTCTAATAAACCGAAGTGGCTGAGGTGATGACGAGGACATTTATGATTGTGTAATTGGGGAGTTCCTTACTGAGAATTGTGTAATTCTCACCCTTATGTTTTTGTGTTTCCGTGTCACCTCCAAGTTGATCTAGAGGACTACGAGGCCTACACTAAAGGAATCGATCGCAGTAGTTTAGTAGTTAATGTTTTTATTATGTTGTACTTAGTGGTGTATATATTGGTAAACAAAGTAGAGAACATATATGCTTTCAAGCTCATAGAAGTGCTTCCTTTTGTACTTACTTATGAAATAAAGAAATGTTTTGTTTATTTGTTGTATATATTTAATAGAACCACGAATTAGTTACTACTCGACTTAATCAATCTTGCTATAGATATTTAAGAAAGGTCCATAAATTAATAAGTAATAACTCTCGAGTATGACGTCATGACTTAAGGATGGGGTTGTACTTGGGAGGATGTTACATGTAACGTAAATATTGTTGAGGGATTCTCCAGTGTATAGATGGTAGGTCTTCTTGGTGGTTCCTCTTCTAGAGTAGGTACTTGCAAAAGGACTCCAACGCCCAAGTTAGTGCTAACATGACAAAAGAGGAATAGGAAAATAGGCAATTAGAATAAATAGCTTACCTGACCATAGAGGATATTCTTCCTGCTATCTATATTGCTCAAATATGTCCAAAACAGGTGATCCTAGGGCTGAGATGTAGTACTACATGTACAAAATACTATTAGGGGAGTCCTTCTAGAATCTATGCTATGCCCCATGCTTGTAATGCACTCATTTTGTACTTGTCCCGATCTAGGCTATCTGTCCAACTTCTCCTGAGATAAGGTCCTTGGTCATAACTCATAGCTGTCGTTCCTTATGCCTCCATGTATTCTTGAGTCTCTTGTGTTTGGGTTATTATAGAAGGGTCTAAGGAGATGGCCTTGGAGGACTTTGGTGATCGATTACCTTGGGTCCTTAAGCTGGGTAGTCCATGGCGATACCCAAGCCATAGCTCGAATATCGAGATTTGAGGTCTTGGATTATAAGGGTTTTTAACCAGGCAATTCCAAATTCCCACTATGAGGATACTATACTCCTTTTCCTTTACTAAGACTTTTTTTGCATTAGGTTTTCTCTTAGTAAGGTTTTAATAAGGCATATCCCTTATGGATATCTGACATGGAGTGTTATGAAATATTATCTATTATGGATGTCTCTTGAGCTTATTAGATTAAGATGAATTGTATTACATAGAATCTGTTATGATTTGATGTGATATTGTATCTCTCACCCTTTGGCCATAAATAGCCCATGGATACTCCATATTATAGACAACTAAGGATTCTATCTTCTCCTATATTTTTCTTTCTCTACATTGTTATTATTTCACAACATATAGGTGTTTGATGTTATTATTTTCTAAATTAATAGGTGAAAGAAAATGTCAAAGTAGCAATTAATGTGGATAAGGCTTAACTTATAGAATTACCTACATCAACAATTTAAAGCTATGGAACGTAGTAACCTCCATATGAAGGTGTGAATGTTAGCATTATATATATATATATATATATATATATATATATATATGGTAGCAAAGACAATACATATGTATAACAAGATGTCTTGCATAATTTTACCTATGAGCGTGTGTTTTTTATCTCACATATGCACGATCCATTTATTCTAAAATTTCCACTAACTTCCAAAAAGCCCTTGTTTTCCACAAGGTTCATGCCCTCAAATCATGTAAAACGCAATTTGATTTTGTGCGGACACGAAATAAAACCCATATATGAGTGATTTCGTACATCGGTAACTGCCAAAATGACACAGTTTCATTTTAATGAGCCCCACCCTATATAAATTCAATGCGCTGGTTCCAACACATCAAGACACGAACCCTAACTCCTTTTATCCCTTATGCCTCCCTTTTTGTCTCTATTCCTCCTATAAACTTCTTGGTAAGGGATTTGTGATATTTTGCATAGGTCCTTCCACTACGAAAAAAGGGTAAATTGTGTTTTTATTACGGCGGTTCCAAAGAACGCCATAATATATGTGGATTAAGGCGGTTTTCTCATCCGCCACGATTTTAGTGAAAAAATGGTAGTTTGAAGGTAAATAACGGCGGGCTGCCATTTCAAAAGAAAAAAAAAAGAAAGCAATAAAGGAATCCTTCCTCATTCACACAAGGCAACACCCCCATTCACACACCACAAACACAGCCCTCCCTCCCTAACCTCTCTGCTCCCAAACGCGCGGGCGACCCCACCACTGCCCATCGCTCACGCCTCCGTTTCTCTTTCTTTCGCACGCACCTCTCCGTCGCAAACTTCATCCCTATCTCCTTCCATCGCATCGAGGTCCTGCCTTAGCGTGGCCCACCATCGCAAGCTCCGCGTCCGCCTCCTGATCCTCCATGCCCCATTGTGCTAGAGCCCCTACCACTACCAACCCTCTTCCTTCTACTCAGCGTTGCACCCAGCACCTTACGGTCTTGCTTTCTCGCAATAAAAGGATTGCATTGCACAACAATATGATGAAGGTTTGCTATTGCTAATTCCTTTGATGAGTTGTGTAACACCCTAATAATTAACCCAATACGCCTAGGTTGTGATTAATTACTAGACTTTACTCTTTGTTTCAGTTCCTTAATCATGCTTTGAAAATACTTAGTGAAATTACGAGCCATTTTTTTTTAAAAAAATGTAATTGAAAACGTGAGCTGCACATAACGTGAACGATAATCAGATAAAGCAGAAAACGAACAAACATATCATGAAGAACACATCATATTGGCTCCATCATATGACATCCATAATTACATATCACATAGATATTTTGCCTACCCAGAGTTAAGCTAGATGTAGGCAATCGAACAAAACATAAATAATATATGGATGGAAAAACATCTATTAACACCTATTTATAACACTCCAGAGATAGGAATAGATATCGAGTTCACGCTCAAGGTCTACGATACGTTCCTCAAGGATAATAAGCTGGTTCACAAGATCACATGCATCTACCAGGTGAGAGCATCAACGGAATCACGAACATCACCATCACTTTCTGAAGACGAGATGGAAAGAAAGAAAGAGGAATGAGAAACTTATAAAAGAATCTCAGTAGGGTACTCACCTCATATGCATCGTGTCATCATCATCGTCCCCAGGAACCTCGGGGTTATTATGAAATAGTGAGCATGCTAAGATTGATTTATTAAGTTCGAAAATATACTTTACCGAGGTTCGTCTTTAATCATGCGTCTTATAATGCATCATAAACTTAGCATGTCATGTTTATAATGAACTTTTCCTTTCATATATAATAACATAGTTATGCATAAAACCACATCATATTCCTCATCATCATTTCATAATACTATGCATAGCAAAACATCATATTTCTCATCATCATCTCATAAATACTATGCATAGCAGAACATCATATTCACATAATGCATTTACTTAGTTTCTTAGGTGACTTAAAGTTACTTTCATCATCATTTTCCTGGGCCACCCTATACTCCACCCTTTTGGGAGTAATCTAGGTTATGAGCTCATACCTTACTAGTCATCACTAGCATATACTTATCCCTTTTGATAAGTTAAAATCCTAACTCTACCCTTTTGAGAGAACGGTTTAGGGGACAAGAATCACCTTTTCACCACCTATAGTCTGATGGGTCCAAAGGATCATTTCCTCATAAATTTAAGTCACCATTAAGTCTTTGCATGTTATATCATAATACAATTCTCAATTCATAATCATTCATAACATTTTCTCATTTATAGTCTTATTCTGGAATAATATATATACCAACTGTAATCATGCATCTGGAAATTCCCAAGAAAGAGAGGTGGGTCACAAATGGACACGCTTAAATACCAAGTCTTTCCTAGCCAGAACCTTTCCAAATTACACTTTTAGTAATATACTTCTTCCAGCAATAAGGGTAAATTTTTAAATAACAAAGAATATTTCATTATTTCATGCATAAGCATTCTCATTGTTTGCAATAGCAACTATAACATGCAAGCCCGGAATCATTCAATGACGTCAAATACTTAATAAGCATCAAATCACTACATAGACTTATCATTTAAAACATCAAAGAGGCATCATCATAAATCCTTATCGAAAAGCTTCTTAAACAAGAAACTCTAGAATCGGGCAACCTTAATTATTGAACTAATTAATTATGCATCTAAGGGACTTATTACCATCAATTATAAGTCCTAAGAACGTTATTAGACTATATGGGGCAGCATAGACGTAAGTTGTCCTTAAGGTTTTACGTGTGCTAGAAGTTGTGTTTTTAACCCTTTCGTTACGGCTTTCCCTATGATGCTAAAATTAATTACTAAACCAATTATGAATCATTCTCCCTTATCTAAACATGATAAAATCTGGTTCTTAAGGTCACTAAAGGCTCTGGAAGAATGCATAAATTTCATTCTCTAAAGTTCTAGAAATCTTGCTTTTACGATTTTCTAGGAAGCTAGTTTTATCTCTAACATGCATAGAATCATTTCTTTAGCAATAGACCATAATTATCACAACTTCAAACATATTAAACCATCATCATATAGTAGTACTAAACTCAGATTAGTGGCTGAATCATGAACCTCACATAATTGCTTAAAATCACATTTTTAAGTACAAGTAAGATACTAGTATCCCGTAAAATCTTTGCAAGGCCTTAAAACTCTTTTAAAAACTAATTCTTTTTGTTACTCTTGAAAGAAATTTTAGAACTAAATCAATAGCTTATTTAAAATCACTTTAGGCCTACCTTAATTATGAGGCCAATTTATACATTGAAAGAATTTTCACGATTAAAATTTTCACTTAAGATAAAAGGAGCAAGTCTTGAGCTTTAGAGATTTAGGTGATAACTAGAATCATAAACATGCTATGCAACCTCATTTTAATCTTGTCTTTATAAGGTGATAACTTGGAATTATAAACATGATATGCAAAAACTTGGAGCGGCGTAGCATCCAAGTGGAGGGAGAAGAGAATCTTAATAAAAGAAAATAAGAAGGGAGCGGCGTAGTGCATGACCTGGAGAGAAGAAGAATTCTTATTACATCTTATTAAGCTCCAAACTCAAGACTTCTTAAAGAATGAATTCTTTGACTCCAATAATCTTAAGGAAATTGAAAGTGAGTTTTAGAGTTCTTATTACCATGGTTCCAACTTTGTTTGTGATACTTGGGCAAGTCTTTGAGCTCTAGGATCTTTAAGTGATGACATAAAATAAACATGTCATGCATTGATTCTTTTAGCCATTATAAAATAAAGTGAGAGCATAAAATAAATATGAGATGCATCCTCTTTATTATCTTTGAAGATTAAGTGACAACTTGAAATATAAACATGAAATGCAAGCTTGGAAATTTAAACATGAGAATGCAAGTTCATTTATTCATTCTTGAGAATTTAGTGATGACATAGAAAGTAAACATGGTTATGCAAGGCATAAACTTAAACATGGATGCAAGTTCATTTTATTTCTTTACTAGAGCTCCTCCAAGACTTTAGAGAAATATAAATTCAACCCAATATATCTTAGCAAGACAAAGTGAAAAATACATCTTTCAAGTTCTAAACTCAAGATCTTTATTTTTACATCATAAAAATATCATTCTTTAAAGTTTTGCATCAAGTGGAATTTTCAAGCTTTAGAGGCCTAACTTGTGATGGATTTACAACCAACACTCAAGGTCCTCATCATCAAGCTATCATCATATTCCCATATAGGCCTTATGGCCGAAATGTTCAAAGGAAAAGAAAGAAGAAAACCGAATGGAAAAGCTAGAGAAAGTCCATGAAATCATCATTTTGAACCAAGAACAACACTTAGCAAAGCATAGAAATAAGCTTAAAGACAACTCCCTACCTAATGTAGTTTGAAGGAAAGGAAGAGAACTTGGTTTCTTGGAGTGAAATGAAAGAAAATCTCTTTGAGAAATTGAAGAAGAAGTTTCAGCCAAGGGGAGAAGGAAAGAAAGTTTTTGTGCTTTGTAAAAACTAGAAATTGTGCAATTATGAGCAAGGCTTCTAAGACTCCTTAAGCATGCCTATTTATAGAGATTTTGGAGCTCATGAATGGACAAGAAAAGGAGGAAAGTCTGACCAAATTTGAGGAGGAAACAAGGAAGAAAAATCATCTTGTTTGGTGGCTTAAAACATGGAATCATGAAACATGATTCCTTGTTTTCATACCTTGAGTTTTGTGCCAAGTTTGACAAATTTTCTGATGCATATTAGGCCATATAATTTCGTGCATTATAGCCCAAGGAGGATAAAATTTGTGTGTTCCATGTATTATGTAGGTGTAGGTAGGTATCTTTGCAAATTAGAGAATTTACAATTAAGGGCTTAGGTGAATTAGTAAGCAATTTGAGTGTTTTTAAGCAATTTTAAGTTCTAATCAATCTAAATAAATAATTTTGACTCTAGATTAATAATTAGAATCTAATAACCTTTAATTTGAGCCTAATATTGCTTAGGTTTCGCTATACGAATCAAAAATCTCAAAATTCGCAAACTAAAGACAGGGACAAAATGGTAATTTTATGACAAAATGGTAATTTTACTTAAAAATTGCCCGAGACCACCCGAGCTTAACTAATGGTTAATCATAGCTTAAAAACATGTTTTAAAACATTTTAATGAGGTTCGGGCTAGTCGGCACGCAATAAAGTTAAAAGCCGAGAGGCGTTTTGGTCATTTCGCGTCGAGCTCAAAATTAGGATTCTTCTCCTCTATTAACACACATAACACAAAAAATCCCTTATTATCATCAAAACATCCCCTTGAGGATGGGTGGGGCCCACGATCCTCATTTTCTGAGTAAATAACCTCAGGGGCATTTTGGTCATTTTACAGTACAGAAATCGGGGTTTGCAACTTTCTCACGAATTGCTCCTAACCTTTCTTCTAATGTTATATTCCTTTATTGAGGATTGTTCGTCTAGAATGATATGAAAAATTACCTAGTAATTCGGTAATTTCTAAACGACAGTGAAAATTAAGTAAAAATTGTGGTGTTACAAGTTGTTGATTTTCTCATTTGCTCTTGTCTCTAATCTTCTATTCTTATACTAAAAGTTGATGAGGTTTCTCTGAAATTGAAATTTTTGCTGGCCCGTTTCAAATTGTTCTATGAAATTGAGCTTGCAATGTGTTTGATGAAATGTCCAAATCAATGTTCTCCTCTCTTTCAAGGTCCGCCATTCCCCTTTTTCTTTCTCTTCAATTTTCTCATCAGGGTTTGCTATAATAATAATAATAATAATAATAATAATAATCTTTCATCCATCTATATTATGAATAAGGTTGTTAATCAGATTCTTTTATTCAACCTGAGAGTGTGATTGACACCCATTTTGTTGGATTTGTGATTTTACATCATGAGTACTCATGCCATGTTTCCTTGGAAAATTATTAATTAGGATAAAGATTGCAGGGCTTTTTGTTCCCTTTAGATGAAGTGGGTTTTCAAATTGATATGCACACAGCTCATGTGGGTTTTCAAATTGATAAGCTTTATTGATAGTGGCCCTACAGCATACACTAAAAGCTTTCCATCCTTTAAGGTAAAGTCACGTTAAAATGGGCTATAGCTGAAGACATTTTAACTAATGGCAGCAATGTTCAATTTAGGATTCAAATGTTTATTTGACTGATATATATAAATTACTTTAGTTTAGAAATTTGGAGAAAGATGATATTGTGTATATTCTTGATAAATAAGAGGACTCTATTTTCTCTTATAGGATCAGTGGTTAATGCTTTTTTGGTACACGGTAGTGTTTAATGTTTACATGTCGCATAAGGTCAATTTTGTTGATTTATTCTCTTCTCAAGCAAAATTACAATCAAAGGATCTATATAGCGTAACATAGACGATTTAGATACCATCTTTGTAAGTATTAATTCTCTCTTTTGTTTTAAGAGTCGAGTTCTCTTTTATTTTCACTATTCTGTAATTAATAAGTTAGTTTGTACTCATGTTCCTAACTTAGCTCATATTCCTGCCACTTTTTTAGCACGTCTAAATTTCATCCAGAAAGTCAGAACTTGCAATGATACTTTTGGTTTGCTCATTAAGTGATAATTGTTTTCTAGGTAAGAATCCTACAATAAGAATTCAGCACAAAACTAGTGTAGCCAAAATTGGTAAAAGGGATAGTAGAAATATGAAAATCCAAAGAGAAAGTTGTAAACTATCTTCACCCTCTACTCTAATAAATGAGTTCTAAATTCTAGCATTCATTTTAGTTCTCAAAATTTGAATTGATCTCTGCTTAATCCCTTAAATTTATCTTATTATCTATATATAATTTCATTATGGTTGCAGGGAACTTCATAGTTGTTGGTTCAATGGAACCTTCCATTGAAATTTGGGACCTTGATGTTGTAAGTGGTTCAAGTATATAAATTTCACTACTCATTTGGAACTTCATTTCAAATATATAGCCTTTTTTGCGGGATACTTTGTAATTTTCCCTTGTTCTCAACTTGATGAAGTGCAACCTTGTGTAGTTTTAGGTGGCATTTCAAAGAAAAAGAAATAGGGAAGAAGGTTTGTTATTTATTTTGTGTTAATTTGGAATTCCAAGTTCTGACTTTGTCTATTTTTGGTATAGTAAAATGAGTTCTGAGGAAAAGCCTTGACTTCGAGGAAGAAGAACAACATGTTTGATGATGATGCAGCTTCTTCTTAGGAGAAGTTTTCTTTACCAGCTCAAAAGGTATTGCTACTACTACTACTTCTTTATGTTGTTTCTGGAGATTTTGTTTTGTTTCTTTGGCTTCAACCTCTGTTTCAAAGGGCATATGACCTGGTTTTGTTTGAATTTGAAGTTTTCTTTTTTCTCATTTGTCATTTTCTTGTCTTTCTTTAATTAGTTATGTCATCTATTTGTTATTTTCTTTTAGCTTCTCTATTTTCTTTTGTTCTCTTTAAATGAATGAACTAGAGTCTTAGATGAGAAAAGCCAATCAATTGGAAGATATTGCAATTATAAGGGCTTGGGAAGAACTAAGAAAATATTAGGAGAGCTACAAGTGAATATGCTCTATATGGTTTGACTGAAATTTTGCTTTTTTCCCTTTTTATTTCATAAAGCTCAATGGTCTTGATTGATCTATAGAGTTGTCTCCTCCTCGTGGGTAATGCTAGGTTGTTGTTGTTGTCTAACTCGTAATCTTACTTTTTACAACTTTGGACCATGGGCTTTGCACTAATCAGTCCTAGATGGTTTTCTTTCCCTTTTTTTTTCAGTTATATTCTCAATGATTGCTTTCTAAATTTATTTTTTATTAGGATAAATTTTTCTAGATAGCTTGATTCAGATGTTCAGGTTGTACTTACAAAATGGAAAAAGGTTTTTACATCCTATCTGACTGACATAGATTAGCAGGTGCATCTGTCAAATCTTTCACCCTTATTTTCATTGTCTTTCACTTGCTTTGTAATTGAGACCCATTCATTTATTCTTTTCCATTGTAGGCATTTAAAGATACTCAAATTGGTACAAAAAGCATCTTCAAGTGTGCCAAATCTGTTGCTATTCAATCTTCCATGAATACCTCCTTAACTTAGGTACATTTTAATTATTTTGTTAAGTTTTTTGATCTTATGGAAGATTGATTGTTTTGATCTAAAAGTTAGTTTGAGTTAGCTTCCATATTTGCTTTGACTTTGAATTCATTGTAATGATATCAAAATACCATTTGTAAGTATATTATGCCATTTGAGAGGTCATGAAAGAGTAAAAAATTCTTAGTCCTTAATATATCTTTTATTTCATGATGTGAGCATTACTTTGAAAAGACTTATTAGGGCATTTGAAATACAATGGAAGCTTCAACTAACCAGATTTTAGAACCTGCAAGTGCCCAACTTGTTGCTCCTTCTATTAAGATTTTCGAGTTTTGTGCCTCACTACACAAGTTTGTAATGCTAGTGTTGTTGTGGTAAGTTGTTCAAAGTCAGGTTGTTGATGTTTCTAAGAAGAAAAAAAAAAGATTTTATTCAAAGTGGTTACTATTATGTTGGATTGTGTATCATTTTCTATCATTGTGTTTAGAGCAATTATAACAATCCATCTATTAGCAACGCTAATTATAAATTTGGCCATATTGGATTTTGGCATTTATCTCTGATGCTTGGTATATTTTTTACTAGTTTGGAATTTGATCAACCTCATAAAAGATGGTTTCCAAGTGATAGAATTAGCATTACCTGAGAATTACTATTTTGCATGATTATTGGAATTTTTTTAAAAAAATTGGTGTTGCAATTAGATTGGTTTAAAATTATTGTAATAAATAGTTTTAAAAAGTTTTCAAAAATATTTTCACCGCAAATTGCGGCGGTTTCAAACCTCCATGATTAATATTTTTAAAACATTACCACAAGTTGCGGCAGTTTGAAACCGCCACAATTTATTTTTTAAATTATTTCACTAATTGCGGCGGTTTGAAACCGCCATAATTTAACCGCCGCAATACATGTGAATTATGGTGGTTATACAAGGTGATTGCAGCGGTTTTTTTATAACTGCCGTAATTTACCAAATGACGTTGGTAATTATGGCGGTTAAAGGAACCATTTGTTGAGAAAAACGGCGTTATAACCCGTAATTTACAAAAAAAAAACTACCACTATTTTCCTGTTTTGTTGTAGTGTTCATTGTTCTTCAAGTTTACAAGTTGCAATACAATTGTTCACGAATTTCTCATGTTTATTTTCTTTCTTAGTGTCCTTAAATATGTCCTAGTTTTGTTTATGATATGTTTATGGGTTTCACTGATTTTATGGCGGACATTGATGTCATTCCCACTCCTCAAAACTTCATTAGTGTTGACACCCCATGCCTAACCCCTCAAGGTGAGTGAGTTTGAGCCTGTGATTACTTTTATAATTAGAGTTATTTTCCTTGCATTGTGATGACTATACATGATTTTAGAAATCAGTAGATGCTAAGTATGAGTTTTTATGAAATTATGTCAAGTTTAGAAATTAATGCTTTCTAGGGCATCATGAAAAATACATTAGGAAACTCAGAACCATATTTGCTTGTTTTAAATGCTTTGTAAGGAGACTATTACCATTTTTTTGTTACAAGACTATTACCAATTGAATGTTCACTACATGATTTATATATTATCAGGACTATACATGTTTGATTATTGCTAAAATTACATGTTCATGAAATATTGATTTCCAAAGAATAAGAGTTAAAGCTTCAGTTGTGTGATTTTAGAAAAATTATTTAGATTATGATGAATAATATAATACACAGTAGTTATAAAAAAATAGACAACAAATTAACTATAAGATTAAACCTTGGTACCAAACTATCCATTGAAGGACAATCGTGTCTCTATTAGAGTATTCAGAGAATAAAACCTTATTAGGTGTCCACATTGCAGAAACTCATTAGTTGCCCTTATATATATATACCTATTATGCCATGCTATTAGAGATTATTGTTTCTCTATTAGTTTCCTGCATTGCATGAATTATTGATGTTTTGAATATTATGTACTTAAATACAAAAAATGTTTTATGATCGTTGCACTATTATTATATGTCTTGTTCCTTTTTCCATGTGCGTTACAAGTGAGAATCTGCTCTGGTCTTCCTGAACCCACCTCTCTCTTTTCCTCTCCCTTTAATACTACTACTTCATATTCCTCTCACCCTCTCACTAAGTCTGGGTCTCTTATTTGACATAGGCCTTTATCATCACCTTAGCATGACCTTAAAAGTCTAGCACATGAAAGTCTATTTAATTAAGAGAAATGATAAATGACCACTACCATATTTACACCATATATTTACACCAAGTTAAAAGTTGTAAATCAACATGCAAAAAGTTGTAAACCAAGATGTAAAAAGTTATAAACTAAAGTGCAAAAAGTTTTTACATCCTGATTTACAACTTTTTACTTTTTGGTTTACAACATTTTGTATATGGTTTACAATTTTTTACACATTGGTTTACAACTTTTGACTTGGTGTAAGTATATGGTATAAGTGTAGTGATGGTTGTGTATCACTCCTCTTTAATTAAAGGCAAGTTGATTATAATTAAAAAAAAAACCAATTCTTAAATTAATTCAAAGATTTCTAAATATGTCAAAAAAATTAAATCTAAATTTGCCAAAAAAAAAAAACTGCTAAAAGACTTCTTAAATAAGTTAAAAAGTATATTTTTCAATAGATAGAATGCTTATATTATCATTAAAGATTTTAAATTATAATATTAAAAACAACAATAATAATAATAATAATATAAGTAAATTATTCTGTTAAACTTAATAAGCTATTTTGATTAATTACTGGAATCTAGCCTATTTAGCTAAAAAAATAAAAATTGAAAAAGCCTTAATATAGTTTGCGTACTAATTATGCTAACCTAAACTATGTCAAATAGAGATCACGTCGCAGGCCGACAACCCATCTAGCCTAGCTAGGCTACCTCCACCCTTATACGTGAGTGTGACGAGTACCGCATAATTAAATGTATGATATGAACCGAACTGATTATTATAAGAATTTAAAAACTCAAAGAAGGACCACTCTTTCTTCGCTGCATGTGGAACCCAACCAAAACCAACATACGGGTTGACTGCCGATGCCGACATTTTTAAGAGCTGTCATGCATTGACAGAGAATGTTGTTACTTGTTATTATTGAAAGCTGTCATCACATGTCCTTCGTGCCAACTATATATCGAACAATTCTTCACAAAGATGAATTTGGTATCACAGTATGCCAACAAATATACGTCACCCTCTAGAAATGATTTACACTCCGCTCATATTCGGGCAAGTATTCAAGAAAATCAATACTCAAGCATAAATAGAAAACTACTACTATGTACCCCCCAAAAAAAAAAACAGAAAACTACTACTAATTAACAAGGGATATTTACTCCAGTTTATAATATAGAAATATGCATTCCATGCGCATTGAAAAATAAGATTGAAGAAAATGAAGGGTAAATCGCGTACCTTGGTAAGTCACAGTTCATGGGTTGCCATTTGTATTTGAGGTACTGCCGATCAGGACGACCATACTTCAAGCAATCAAACTCTTTACGAATAGATGGACAGGTTGAAGAATCATAAAGAGGATAGGAATCGTCCCACACCCAGCTCCCATCATATATGTTGCAGCTTAATTGCTCTTGTGATCTTCTCCACGTCATAGTGGTTGTGTTACCGTGAGCGTCGCGTGTTCCAGCACTCGCCAAACACAGCCCATGGCAGAGAAAAATGAGCCCAAAATTGGCCACAGTAATCCAAGCATATACCATTTTTCTAACTTCCATTTCTATTTCCATGTGAACCAAGATATGTGAAGGTCAGTGGAAGGTCAGTGTGCAGATATATAATCAAGATAGATGGCAAGAAAAGCCAAAATAATTCTTGGGTAGCGAGCCTCGGGGTGTCTGTATATTTTTTATACACACCAAATGGGAAAGATGTTAGATGGCGTTTCACGCGTTTCCTATGAGATTGCTTGTAATCTAGATTACCACCTAGCTAGAAAGATTACCGCATTTTAGGTTACTGGTAATGTTACAATATAGTATTTGACATATGTACACGTAATCTAACTACAATTCACATTTTCTTGTTTCGTACATCAAAAAGATTATTAGGTAAGCATGTCTTTTAGAATAATAATAATTAATTATTATAGTTATTATTTGTCATAATAATTAATAATAGAATTAATTTTTTCATTGGATTTAATTACCATATAATGATAGTATAAATCTTTTTTACATAGTCATTTAATAATATATTGTCACATAAGTCATGATAGTTGATTTTTATACTTATTATCTGAAAAGTCATCCAAATAAAATTTTTTACCTGGATGGCAGTGTAAGTACATTAAAATTAAAGTCTTATTAATTTATTATTAATTATTGATTAATATTTTTTTAATAAGAATTAAAGTTAATAATAATCATCAATATTAATTGAAAATTATTATAATAATAATAGTTATTATTATTATTACTACTAATTGAACAAGCATGTCATGTATGTCAAGTCGCCTTTTTTATTTTTTGGAAATTATTGTAATTAGTGCTAAATATTACATATGGCAATTTCATCTTAATAAAACAAATATTTAATGTCCAAATATCAAACAAAAAAAGAACAAAAGAAGTAAGTATTAATTTCACACACTTAAATAATGTATTTTCCAAAGTTTTGTAACATTTTTTCTTTAAATGTCATTTCAATTGTACTTGATGGTACTAAAATTTAATTGGGAAAGGCCAAAAAGTGATCGAATATCTAAAATATTATTCATTTCACTATATTTTATACAAATAAAATATGGTTAGTATATTTATTAAAAAATAAGTTTTGCTTAAATTAATTAAAGTTTACATAACTTTTGTAATAACTATAGTTATTCTTCATTTCACTGCATTGTTGTTGTTTTGTTGGTTCCTCAAGTAAGAAAATGTATTATTTTTAATTCATGCAGTGCTTAATACATGGAGAGTTGATTTTCATGGTCTACAATTTTGTGAACAGAATGCATATATATGATATGCAAGATACATGTTATGCTTTTGTTCTTCCCCTCTCAATTTATGGTTCTCTAAAAGTAGACTCATATAGAGCACGTCATGAGAACTATTTTTCTATTTGGAAAATTAATTATAATTAACTATTGTTATAAGTAACTTATATTCACATCAACGGCATAAAGTAATCAATTTACGATTAAAAAAAGTGGCTAAAGTGATTTTTTTAATTAGATAATGTTGTATTTAAAATTTAAAAATACCAGGAATCAATCGATATGTTTTCAAAAATAATTTTTTAATTATATTGATATAAAAAATAAAAAAAAACGGCTTAACGAGCACGATAGTGCCACAATAGTTATTATTTAAAATATTTAACATTTTTTTAATAATTGTATCAATTATATTAGTTATATTAATACAAAAAAATTTTAAAATGCGACTTGACAGCCCGGCAAGTTGCTAGCAAAAAAATAAATAAATTTCCTAGATTTATATTCCTAATGTATCAACCGCTGAGTTGAAAATTCACAGGACATAACCATAATCAAAAGCTAAATATCCAACACAATAGAGCAATTGTGGGAAAATCTAATGCCTCATGCCCTCATCCATGATTTTTGTCAATCGCCCCTGTAGAGTCACTTCCAATGAAAATTTGAAGGAAGCCCGTTTCCTTAACAAAGAGGATCCCTTCTTTGATAGCCATGAGTAAACCTCGATCAAAATTAAAAGCCCCCAGACAGCTTTTGCGATGACGGGTAGAATATTCTGACACACGCTTCGATTCTTCGAACAATTACTTCGCTTCTTCTTCCTTCACGTAACCGGTTATGTCACGGTAACGGTTACTTACTCACAACTCTTCGATTCTTCTTCCTTCGCTTCTTTTTTCGATGCAAAACTCTGCTTCTTTTGTTCTTCGTAGCTTCGTCTTTGGAAAATAATGTTCTTCGTTGTTCGAAGAAAATATAGAGTCTCTTTGACTCTGCGGTTGATGATCATCACTTATTGCTTCGAAAATCAAATATGTCGCTATTTGTTATTACTGGTAGCTTAACAGGCACGAGTTTAGCCACATTTTTTTTATTTTTTTCAGGTATTAATATAACTAACCATGACATAATGTGTTAAACATACATTATAGTAACTTCATTAATATAAAATTTTTTCCTTAATATTTTTAACTATCAAACATGCAATAAACGTTCGTTTTATTTACGAATAATTAGTAAATAAAATAGAATAGTTAATAAATATGACATGATAAATTATGACCATTGATTTGCTAGTCATTTTACATAGATAAATCCGTTTAATATCCTAAATATTAACCCTATTTGGGGTACTTTGCACCATCTCTTTTTCATAACCGTTTCACATGTCTTTCCCTAAAACCGACTTTTTGTTTTTATTCGTTATGTATAAAATACATTATGTCATAACACATTTTGTTATAAAAAATATGTAATAAACGTGTTTATATAGATATGTAAGTTAACAGTATAAAATGTATCTTTTGGCATGAAGATAATACCATCTTTTATGTGCTTTGAGCCTTTGAAATGCAATATTGAGTGTTCAATTATTAATTTGCCAGATGCTCAAAGAGTCCAGTGAAGAACAATATTTAAGTAATATGAAGGTAAAGCTTCATATCATCCTTTGATTGAAACTTGAAAGAATACGAAGGAATTTGCATCCCCTCCCTTTTGTTCTAAAATTTTTTTTCCATGGTGATCTGTGGCAGGTTAGAATGAACATTAATAAATAAAGTTTAACCCATACTCGTGAAATCCATTCTATCCTCCATTCTATCCTCATTTGATAACTTAACTCATAGTCCTGATAACATGGGCCACTTGCCATCTAATGATAATCTCTGAAACCTGTGCACATTCGTAAGGTGCGATCACTCTTATCAGACACCATTGTGATATGGTTGCTATCTAGTAAAATTTAGTATAAGGTTGCTATCATATTTCTTTAATTTGTTGTTGTTAACTTTAACAATAGAAATATTCTCAATTTGTATGGCACCTCTTTTACTATGAATCAAATACCTTTGTTTCTCTGACAATATTAGTAAATGTGCATGTACCCAGGTTCTCTTGTACTACTTTCTTTACTACAATACTATGACAAAGGTATCTGATTTGCTGATAGAAGCTTTGCTACTAAAAAATTGTTCTTCGTTGCCAAACATTATTTTGATAATAACATGAAAACTCAACCCACGACACAGATATGGGGAGCAAAGAAACATTCAACTGTGAAACAAAACAAAGGTAACCGAGAAAAAGGCCACAGAAGAAAAATAGTACAGAATTTCAAAGCATGAAACAGAGATATAGAAAAAACAAAAGGACAAAATTTAGATCAAGTTCCTTATATCTATTTCAACCAATTCTCAAACGAAACAATAACGTGGACATTTTTCTTGAGAAGAGTGCGCACTTTTAATTTTAAAATTGTTCATTTAAGTAAAAAGAAAATGTTATTTTTTGATTTGAGAATTTGTTAGAAACATATATAAGAAACTTGATGGAAGACTAGTCCAAAACAAAACTCGTCATGCAACCTATACACCGTCGGCACATGCACCGTACATAATGGCGATAATAACGGTTACCAAAATGAGACCGTTTCAAAATTTCTGGATTTGACACTTGCAAATATTCATGAATAGATAGCATCCATGAGTTGTGAAACACAGCCACATAGCACCCTTACTGCTTCTCCCCTGAAACACCAGACATCAAAGGCAATAAATAGGCAATAGGGACAACAAATCACATAAGGTTCCTTGTATACAAACCTTGTAATAAATGATTTTCTAAAAAAGAAAATCAAACTTTCTAACTTTGTATAAATAATTTTCTACTAAATAAAATAAGATTGTACCATAGCAATCACCTGTAACTTCCTTCCTTCACCATGTTGTTCGTAATCCTTCCGCTACACATTTTCTTGCGAGATTCAAACTTGCAGTACTTCTGAAAACATTGTTTCATTGAAAATGTTATAAAGAGGAAATTTAATAGAGAAAAATATGGGTTTGAAACCATAGGGTGGGAACCAAGAAATTAACCATGCTTGAAAGCAAAGGTTTTAGATTGAGAGATTATGAGAAATCTCGAATAGAGAGAGGAGGAAGAGAACTAATTTTTATAGGAAAGCATTGCCTCATCCACTGGCGCATTGGAATCCTCGTTACCTCCAATGGTATCATCCTTCGTCTTGCTAGAGCTCCTCGCTTTCTCCTTTGGCTAAAATTTTTGAAGCCAATTCCTCGCTGAATATCCATTTTCCATAATCACACCACCCCACCTCAATTACTATAAACAAAAAACCATCTTCTCAATATATATGCAAAAGTAGAGCACAAATCATATATATGATTTCCACATTAAGAGAAACACAGAAGAGTATTTTGGGGCATCCTTAATTCTGCAGTTTAAGACACAGGGGATACAATCAAAATTAAATAAAATTGTATTATAATGTTTTTAAAAGATTATAATAAGAAATCTTAGGGTAAGTAACACAACACACTTACTGATGTGGCTATATGTGATGCAAAAAAGAGGATCAACATAGAGAAATTGTCTTCAAGTATTCAGGCAAGAATAGTACTAAATCCTCTTCCAAGAAAATTAATTAAAAGTACCTTTCATTTACTAGCGAAACACATATCCTTGTCCCAACCATTGTTAGTAATATCACTATCAATGTGATTGGAAAATCTATGTACTCCCAAAAATTGTATGGAAAGCAAAAAGGTTTTTCAAAATAAAAATTGAAACTGAAACCCAATGAGTCTTTTCATAATACGGTTTAAATGGGGAGAAACCAAACCTAGAAGATGCCATTCGCTAGCGGCCCCACTTGGAACATCCAAACAGACTCTTCCTTTGCATTTCACACATTCACATACACAGTGATAAAAAATCAAAATGGTTCAAATTTGAACTTGTAATTTCAAGCATAAAAGAGACATGCAACACTAGCAAACTATTGAAGGCTCCAAAAGGTTCACCTTTCGGTCTTGAAGCTTTGTCAATGTCCATCTTTTCACTTGGAGAGCCTTCGATTATGATCCCTGTCAAGCAACTCCTTTGTTCAATGTTGATCTTCGGTTGATATTAACATTATCCTTCAATAATGTTCAATGATGGCGTCGTTGTGGTGGTTTGGAAATCGTTGACGGGCACCACAAGGTGTTGCCCCTACGCCGTGCAAGCCGCAAGCCACAGTTGCTTAGACAAATATGGACAAATGAAAGGGTGGAGAATTTAAGGAATGTTTTGGGGAAGGGTTGGGAAAGGGAGATTTGTGTTGGTGTTTTCCATTAGAGATGTCAAATCCCGTGCCTCCATCTTCGTCAACTCGTCATTTTAGCCCGCGGTGAGTTTAGCCCAAAACTCAACGCCTAACTCGCCCGCTAACCCGCGAGGTGGGTTGGGGCGGGCCCCGGAAGACTTTTGTATTTTTTTTAAAAAATTCATAATTTATTGTAAAAAAGTAAGAAATATATGACAAAAAAAGTAAGAAATATATACACTTACCAATATAATATCACTTGTATAATTGATATTATTCACTCAAAGTTAAAACTTAAAAATAAAACAGTACTATAACTCACAAATAATACTATTAATAATAAAATTTTTTAGTCAAAATTAGTGTATAATTATTATGAACCTTGAAAAATTGGGTATACATAAATAAAAAATATTTTTAAAATATTTTTTAAAAAACATCAAAATATTAAAAAATATTTTTTTGAATTTTTTTTTATTTTTGACCGCTGGCCACCCCCCCGCCCTAAATCCTGCTAAACTTTTATTTTATTTGGCGGCAGTCCGCTCAATTTTTTGTTTCCGCCTGCCCCTGGCAGCGGATTGACATCCCTTTTCCATGTGTGAGTAGGCGGGTTTTAGTCTTCAAAATGTCGAGGGTGAAATAACTATGGCAGTGAGTGCACGTGCGAACTTGCTTTGGTCTGTTTAATCGATGACACGGTATAATTTCTGTAAAAATTAGTCGAATCACAATTCCATTATGCAAATGAGACATTGAAAAACGATTACATCTTCAATCTCTTTTATTTAATAGTATAGATTATTTTAATTTTATATTTTTTTAGCTTTAGTAATTCAGTTTTCTGTGGACACAAACACAACTCAACCCCAACCGCTTACCCCACGCGCTAGGCCACGCTTGTGTAACACAAACTCGACCTTTGTTTCCCATTTTGCATTGCCATGGCCTCAATGAGGAAATATCCTCCCCACTTTCCATTCGCTTGGACTTTTCAAACTAAAAAATAATTGGTTACAACCCTTCTGTTTATCTTAATATTAATCAAATTTATAAAAAAAGAAACATAAAAATTTGAATGTGAAACAAACATTTCAATTATCCCTAAAAATGAGTATATAAGGTACCCCTTAAGATATTCAAACCCCAAAAAAATAAAAAATAAATTTGAACATTCTCAAAAATTGGTTATAGCTTCATTCTGTTAATCTTAATCTTAAATTTATAAAGAGACAAAAGTGTAAATATTTGAATATCAAACAAATTATCCCTAAAAATGTGTACATAAGATATCTTTCATATATGCAAACCCAAAAAAAATTGAACCTTTTCAAAATTGTTGGTACAATAATAACATTGCATTAAACTATCATTCATTCAACAATTGCCACTATAATCTCCTCAAGCCGTCATGATTCTTTGATTTGGCAATCAAAGTTACTTTGTCTCTTAAGTTCACACTCACCTTATTCTAACAACCATACACTTGGCACCAACATCTTCCTCTACCTCCCAACCATTCTGAGTTTTGATTCCTTTATCCTTCATGGAACACTTGGTGGCTACAAATAAAAACAAAAATCATAAAAAAAAGCCAAAAAATTGAAACCAATAAATTAATACAAATTAAAAACCACTGTCATATATCCATTTACAATTAACAACATAGTGTCTCACATGTCTTTGATCTATCACATTTTTTCTTATTTTATCATAGCCATAACATGTAGAGCCACAACAACATGTTACAATCTATCACACAAAATCCAAACATGAAACGGAAATTTTCATTACAGGACCAATCTCAATGTAGATAATACATAATCCTTATAGTGCAAACCCAATACACAAATCAAACCAAAACATAACCCAATTCAGTGAAAGAAAACAAAAAAGAAAAAGGAAAGACAAAGAGAAAACAAAATCTGAATCAAAAACAAAAATCCAAGTTCAACATGACCATTGGTGGATGAAGAATGACCATTCTCTTCCAAGTACCTACATCCCAAAATAAATTATCAATTGAACCTTAATAGCAACGAAATGTCACTACCAGAAAAACAACAGGATAGAAGTTCAAACCCGTCAAAATTACCGACAGGATCTCTAATGAGTTGTCACATTTTTGGTAATAAATGAGGTTATCAATAATGTGCATGACATACCCGTCGATAAATGCTGGCACCACCACACACCACACGGCATGCATAGTGTCCGATAGGTATTTAATAATTTTTTAAAATTATTTTTATTAACTATTACCGACAAGTTAATCGACGGGTATATTTAATATTATCTTTGAATTTTATTTTGATTAAAATTAACCGAAGGGTATACGACGGGTGATTAATAATATCTTTTAAATTATTTTTAGTAAATATTATGTAATACCCGGCATACATGTGTCAGTAGACAAGTTTTATACGCTTAGGGTTCCTCAAGACCCACCCAAGTTGTTGGGTCTTGAATTTTACTGAGTTTGAATCATACACCTCCTTAAAGAGTTATATGTTAGAGCCACATTCTTAGCATCAAAAGTCCTAGTAATTGTTCCTAAGAGGAAAACAAGTTAAAGAGCGATTTTTAATTAATTTTATGAAACCTTTAAACGTTTCGTTTTAGCCCACAAGTTTAGAAAATCTTGAAGATTTTCGATTTAACCAAAACCCAAAATTTGGATTTTGGTTAGTTGAGATTTTCATTTTTATGATATTTTATTTGAATCCAAATGAAAAGTACTTCCTTATTTACATTTATGTTTTAAAGTTAAGACATTAACTTAAAATTAAGAAATGTAAATAAGTGAGTGTTGAGGCAACCCAAATACCAAGATGATAAAAGGATACACTTGGGGTGCTGTTTGCAAAATTTTGCAGAATAGCCTCGCTATAGTGAGTTGTTGTTTCTCTAGGTTCACTTGGAGCGACCTTTACTCGCTGAAGTGAATGTGTCTAATATTAAGCACAGTGCAAAACGATGCAGTTTCATTTAATGAGCCCTATATATACCTTAACTTGGGCTTCTTTCTTCCTAGAAGCTGAAACCCGAACCCTAAACCCCCTAAGGTGATCTCCTCCCCTCCACTCTCATCCTCCATCAAATTCTCTTCCTCTAATCTTCAAGGTGAGTTTAGTTGTTGGTTTATGCTTCCTTTCTCTCTTCCCTTCCATATTCTAGTGTAGAAGCTTTGTTGTTCTCCCATTGTTGTCAGTAGGTACTCTCCCAATGTTGTTAGAGTTATATTAGTGCTATCTAGGGATTGTTGAGATTAATCTAGAGTTTATGGTTGCTCTATGACAGTTGTTGGTGCTATTCTTGCTCCATGGAGCTCCGTTGGTATTAACGTCTCTTGTCCTCCCTCTCTAGGTGAATGGGTTCAAGCTCATGGCCTTATCTTGCCATTATGAAAATGTTTGATGGATGATATTTGTTAAACATGAAATTTGAAACTAGAAAAAGTATAGAATATGATTTGACATGATTATGTCAAGTTAGAAAAATTATGATTTATGATGATAACATGAAAGAATGAGATTTTTCAAAACCATGGGACCATGAATTTGATTGATGCATGCTATAAAAAAAATGTTTTATATACTCAGGAAATGATCATTTAGAAAATGTATGATTTAAAGATGTTTATGAAAGTGTCAAATATGTATTATGGGTTTATGATATTGCCATGCTTTAAGACTTGGAATTTTAGAAATCATTTTATTGAAATGTTAAGTTGATCTATGTTGAATAAAGTATGATTGAGCTTTATGAAGGAAATATGCTGTTATGGTTTCAGAGTTTTCACAATTTAGAACCCCATGTTTTAAATTATGATTTTAGATTTATTAAGTATAAGAAAAGATATGTTAGCTTAAGATATGGATTTAGAATTTCAGTTTTAAGGTACCAAGAGATACGGAATTCAGTATGATTCATAGCAACTGCTAGATACATAGTTTGTGGATTGAAATCAGAATGCCTACAAATGGGTGATCCCTTGGGCATGATTTTCAGCCGCAATTATGCTAAAGTCAGATTGTTAAAGTTATATGAATCCAGAACTCTTAGTGTACTAGGGCTCGCTTCGCCAAGGACAGAGTACCCACTTTTCAGCTATGGTTTGTTTGTTTTTTTTTGTCAAACTAGTTTAAACATTAAAGATCAGGAAATAGACAGTTAGTTAACGACTATTATGAGATCGTTAACCTTGGTACCAAGTTGTCCGTCCAAGGACAATATCGCCCTTAGCATACACAGGAAATGGGACCTAGTTAGGTACCCATAACTTGTCCAGGAACTTTGATTTTACAGCTTTTGTTATTATATATGTATTTATTCATCTCAGCAAATACTATTTCCCCAGGCTCTACCACACCCTTAGTTAAAATGATTTCATGATTGATTCTGAGTTTATAAATTATTGATTATGAAACTATGGAATGAAAAGTGTTTTGATTATATAGCTATATCAGATGGTTTATGTTTGTTGCATATGTATATTGTATTATGTACACTTTTCTTGGTTGTCCCATGTGGGTGATGGGTGAGAGCTCACTCACTGAGTCTATTGACTCACCCCTCTTCTTCCTCTCATAATTCAGGTGCAGATATCTTTACGTCATCGATCCAGGAGTTGCAGCTATCCTTTGGTGAGCTTGCATTGCTATAAAGCTTAGTTTATGGTCATGTTAGTTGTAGAAGTGCTCAGGAGCTTTGGGGCAGGATTAGAGCCACGCATGTATTTTGAGATACTAAAGCTATTTTCAAAGTTTATGTATTTCCCTATATGTTTTCAGAGTTTAAACATGGATTTCAACTATTGGTTTTGATTAGATTATGTTTTTGATCAACCATGTAGTTATGATTCAGTTTTCAATGGTTAAACAGGTTATTAGATTTAAGATTAATATCATGTGATGAATTAGTTTATGATTTTATAATTTGAAAACGGATTAGAAAGGGGTTTTCAAAGCTTGAACATTAAATATTTCCAGTTTTATGAATTTAAATATTATGCTTTAATTATAAAAAATGATAATGATTTAGAAGAAAGATCATATTTTAAGTATAATATTATATATATTATATGCATTTAGAGACACGTACCCGTAGGCTTGCGTGAGGATGAGATACTCACGTGCCGATGTTCCCAGGTTGAGTCGTGACATATTACCAACAGGTTTGCGACGGGTTAATTATATTATTATATTTAAATTACTTTTATTTTAATATTACCGACTAGTGTACCTATGGGTTAATTATATATTATATTTAAATTACTTTTATTTTCATATTACCAACAGTTAACCGATGGGTATAATTTAATATTATCTTTGAATTTCATTTTTATTAAAATAATTCGACGGGTATACCAACGGTGCTTAATAATATCTTTAAATTATTTTTAGTAAATATTACTAGGTTACGACAAATTAATTATATTATTAGATTTAAATTACTTTTATTTCAATATTACTGACGGTGTACCGATAGGTTAATTGACGAGTATAATTTAATATTATCTTTGAATTTTATTTTTATTAAAATAAACCAATAGGTATACTAATGGGTGCTTAATAATATCTTTAAATTATTTTTAGTACATATTACTGAGGTTATTGAAATTTCACATGTTGCCATGCAACCTTTGGTATTTCCCACGTCCGTCGGTAAAACCATCGGTAATTACTAATGATTGAAACACACCATTTCATTAATTGGTTACTTGTAGATATACCCATTGGTAACCCCGTATATTCCCTCCCCCTTAGCCTTCTTCCTCCTCATTCCATCAAATGCTCTCTCTTTCTACCTATGCCGCACTCTAGCTCTGTTGAGACCCAGACCACCATTACGATCTACGAGCTTTGGTAAGCATTTTAATCGGTTTAGTTTTTTATTTGGTATAGTTTTTCCGTTCGTTTACAGTGTCCATAGAGTTGTGTTTTGTTGCATTGGGGAATAATTATTGTTGTTACTTTGTTAATGTAGGAGTTTTGTTTAAGGGTGACAACGATTATTGATTTTAGGATCGGTTTGCCATTCTTACTCCTTATGTTATTTTATGTTTCCTATGTATATAAGTGTGTTGATTTAAATTTATCATATTGGATTTGGTTGGATGCTAGCTTTTCCACATTTTGTGATTTTTTTACTGCTATAGAGGTTAGTAACTAAATCCTTATTATTTATATGGTTAATGGTTTGATATGCATGTAGGATATATAGAGACTTATATTTTCTAGGATAGAGTTGTAGGAAATTGGATTGCATGACTGGGGGAAAGGCGTAAAGGTCCTTTCCAACTTGTTTGCATTATTTGCTGTGGATTTTTTATGTTTGCGAGATTGCAAGATGCATGTTGTGGAGTTATAAGGGGATGCACAATAGAATGATTTGTAGGATTATGTAAATTGTATGTAATTATTAAAATGTAACTATCTCACTATATCTATTCTGTTGTTGATCTTTATGGTTATTGTTATGACCCAACGAGCACGTGACCAGCATGTGAGAAATCTGGTTTCCACGTAAGTCTCATGACCTGTTACTCTATATGCATAGTAACTTATAAATTATTCAAAACAAAGTTTCCTTTTCTACATACAAATCACTTGTTCTTTAAAGTTCAAAATAATCTAAATCATCCAAATAATCAAGTCTGGAGTTTCATAATCCGTTTTCTAAAGTTTGAATTCATAAACAAACCTCTATAAGTGACAAAATCTTATAATACAATCCAGCACAACATATATATGTGAAACCTAAATCATGCAATGTGGTTCAGATTTGCCTGCAATGTACTAGAGCACTCTAAACAACCCAGAATACATGTCTCACCCAGAGTGAAGCTTACCATCTGACTCTTTACCTGGCTAAGTAGAATTTGCAGGAGTGGTTTTATCTGGAAAAATAAAAGAAATGAGAGAGGTGAGTTTTGATACTAAAACTTAGTAAGTGAGTCATCACCTGAAACCCCCTTCATGGGACATCAAGGAATAATGCATGAAATCATAATGATATCAGGAATACTAAAAAGTCTTATGCAATCAAGTATACATCCATATAGTTATATATTCAAATTATCACTTAACCAACTCAAAGGTAACTTTCTCAATTCACTTTCATATCTGAAATCTCTAACGCCCTGATTTTCTGGATTGAGTGCAAATGACCAAAATGCCCTGAGGTCATTTTTACCCGAATTGAGGAAGCCGACCGGAGTCCTGAATGGGTCAACTCAATGTTTGAAAAGGATTATATCTGTTACATTTGATATCCCAGATGAAAATCTCGTTTTCTGAACTTTCGCTCAAAATGACCAAAATACTCCTCCTGTGTTCTACGGGTAAAGGTGCCGTTTGAGCTCGAACTTTTCCAAAAAGTTTGGAATGATATTTTTGAGTGGTATTTGATATCTAGTTGGGCCCGGAGGTCTGGGTTTAGTGCAAAATTACCATTTTGCCCCTAGAAGTGTATAGTAAGCCTAATGACGCGATTAAGCAAACCTAAGTAATATTAGGCTCTAATCGAAGATTAATTTATTTCGATAATTAATCTAGAGTCAAAATAATTTATTAAGGTTAATTAGAACCTAAAATTGCTTAGATAAACTCTAATTGCATTCTTTAATTCAAGATTCCTAGTCATTGAATCTTGAATAGTGTTTTCTCTCCAATTCCTTAAATTAAGGAATTGTGTCATACCTCATTTGATTAAGAAAATGAATTTAATTTGTTAATCTAGTATGACCACTCCCTAATCAAGTCTTGACAACCTTAATTAGCCAATTACCTCACCTAAACACTTGCTTAAAACTCCTAATCAAAAGCCTAATCAAAGACATACATAAACATATCATTAAACCACAATTACATGAGCAATTTCTCCTCTCCCTTGGCTGTCCAGATTTGGCTGAAATTTAGCCTCCCATGTGTAGCACATGGTGAGTTTGTTTCACTCAAAGACCATGCCTTAAGACATGCCTTGCCCATGCCTAGCCATGCTTTCTACCATGCCTCACCATACTTCCATGAAACAATTTTCTCACCTCATGGAACATGAGGTCAAGCCTCCCTCCCAAATCAGCCAACATGTTTCATTTTTCTATAAATACCAAGCCTTTGAAGACTTGGTTGCTCTTTGGATCATTTGCCAAGTTTAAGCATTCTTGCATTTTCTCTCAATTCCTCTCAAATTCCCTCAACTTGGCCGATTTCTTCCTCCAATTTTCAAGAGGATTTTCCTTCTCCATTTCATCAAGGACTCAAGCTTTCTTTCATATCCCTCAAGACTTCAATTGGTAGGGGTTTTATCTTCAAGTTTTCTTTACTTTCCTTGAGAAAAGTTCTAGATTTCTCTTGGTTTTAAAGCTTTCTTTCTTCCGTTTTGTTTTCGGCCTTGGAGCCTTTGCAAGAAAAACTTTAGCTTGATGATGAGGTTTCAAGATAATGACTTGTTGATGTCTTGTGAGAAACCTCTAAAGCTTGAAAAACTTGGTCTTGGACCATACATGTTCTTGATTTCTTTCCTTTCTCTTGGCTTAAGTTTCGGTTTTCCTTTTTCTTTCCCTAGCTAGAATTTCAGTTTTCTCTTCCTTTTCCCTTAATGATTTTCGGTTTCTTCTTCCTTTGTTTTAACAAAGTTTGCTAAAAATGTCAAGTAGATCACAAAAGTTTTGCTAAGAAAATTAATTACATGTTTTCAAAGAGCTCTAAGCTTACTCTTGCCAACCTTAAAGTTGGTCGTTCTAAGAGTTTTACTCTAGATTGAAGCCCATGAGCAATAAAATAAAGAATATGACTTAGTTCTTGTATTTTGTTTGGACAAAGTGTTGAGCTTTGTGTCTATTTTCTTGAGCTTGATGATGAAGTTCAAAATCAAAGGCTTCCTTGAAGTCTTGATGCCAAGAACTCTAAAGCTCACTTTATGTTGTTAAGATGCATAATGGGTTAAGGTTGTTATGTTCCTTTAAAGTCTTGAAAGAGCTCTAGTTAAGAATAAAATGAGTTGAACACATGTTTATATTTATGCCTTGCATAGCATGTTTATTTTGATGCCATCACTAAACTCTCAAGAATAATTAAATGAACTTGCATTATCATGTTTAAATTTCAAACTTGCATTTCATGTTTATATTTCAAGTCATCACTCAATCTTTAAAGATAATAACAAGGTTGCATCTCATATTTATTTTAATCTCTCACTTTACTTTCTAATGAAGAATAAAATGAGTGCATATCATGTTTAAGTTTATGCCATCGCTTAAACCTCCTAGAGCTCAAAGACTTGCCCAAGTATCTTGTATAAAGTTTTAGAAAATAAAGGCATTTCAAGGATGCCATTTCGGCCTTGTGGTGATGATGATGGACTTGGATGAGTTCATCTAATCATAAGTGCCCATAGTCTAAGTCTTGGAATTTTTCTAAGCTTAGATGTACTCAAGGAACTTTATGAACAAAGTTTTATGTTTTAAATCCATTCCTTTAGCTAAATAATTTAGCTACTGACCTAGCACATATTTATATGATTTCAATGAGATTAATTGGTTTCTAAAAGAGTTTTGAGTTCCTAAAATGATTCCAAGAGAAACTAGCAACTTATATGCATTTAAATCAAGTGATTATGTGATTCTATGAAGCTTATGTTTTTGGTTCTGCCCTTGATGTTTGGATACTGTATAAATTATGTTCTAAGGTGTTAAAATGTGTAAAATTATGTTTGAGTGAAGCAAGGATCGATTTAGGGAAGTTAGAAAAGAATAAGTAACTTGAAAGGATTGAAAATGAGAATTCTAGAGCACTTAAATGAACAAAATATGCATTCTGTTCCAGCATGTTTAAAACTAAGGAAAATAGTTCATAATTAGTGGATATGTGTAGGAACCCCTCATAATTGGTTTAGGAGTTAATTATAAAGCCATAGGTGAAGACGGATCTTAAAAAAGTCTAAAACGGAAATTCTAGAACCCGTAATCATATAATAATTTTCTGCTCAAAATGCATAATGCTGTTCGGAATTGTTAGTAAGCCTAAATCTTAGTGAGAATTATAAGTGATGATCTCTTGGGTGTAATAAAGATGTAATATGGGTATTAGGATAATTGGAACACAAGTTTAATACCTGTAAGGGCCAAAGCATAAGACACCATGAGATAAGAGGTGTGATGTGAGCATGAGGCCGAGTGGGCATACTCATAATGATGTGAATATGTTAATATCAAGAACTTGAGGCTATATGTATATTTGTGGCATGTTGCTATGATGGTGTGGTATGCTATGTTTACAACAAATTAGAATGTATGATATGTTATATGAGGTTCTATGGTTGCATGCTCATGTTGCACTCATACAAGATATGATTAAGAGGAAATGATCCCATTATGACTTCCCAGTTGAAGGTTGTACGGGGTGATCCAAGGAAAAAGATATGTTTCCCCTCTTTTACCCCGTATGAATCTAGCGACGGCTAGTTAGGATGAGCTCATTCCTAGGCGATGGGTGATTAGGAGTTTTGGTGACCATGTTAAATCGCGAGGCCGGCATGTTGGGTTGATTTTGGTGACCATGATGAGGGTGGAAAAGTTAAGAAAGGAACTCGAAAAGTTCAATTATGATAAAGTAAAGACGCACATGCATATGTTTAGTAGTTGTTCTATTTGTGTTTATAATTAAGTGATAAATATATATAGTACGTAACTGTCATGCTCAAGCATTGCCATGCATACATAAAATATCTGTTGCATTCATACCATCAAGACTCATGCTAAAAGAAACCCACTTCGAATAATAAGCTTTGAGAAATTAAAACTGAACCTATGCATGAACACCTCTTTTATAATGAAACCTGAAGTGGTTGGGGCGACGATGATGACACTTGTGTTAGAGTCGAGGAGCCCTACTAAGAATCTTTAATAAGTTTCTCACCCCTTTTTCCTTTCCTTCTCATGTCATCTCCCGACGGGATTGATGCGAATGTTCGTGATTTTCCTTGGAGCGCGAGCGTAGGAGTTACGCATATCGGATCAGAGGGCGCAATGGAAGCTTGAAGACTAGTCTAGCCTGTTTATAATTATGTTTAGCGTTAGTTAACCTTGCTTGATGTATTTAGTATCTTGAGGTGTCCTTATATTTATAAGGGCATCGTTGTTTTGTTATGATTATAATATAATACTATGTTATGTTTATTCTATGGTTTATTTATGATTGTTATGGTGATGTATACTTGGTTGTTACGTTTCTTGTTTAGAAGTCGGTCGCTATGCGCATGCGCAGCTTGCATTTTAAGTCTTATGTTCAAAAAGAAAAATTTAGTCATATTTTTAGTACTCGTATTTTAAAGAAAGCCAAGTCAAGTTCTGAAACGAAGATGTAACCGCTAATAACTAGCCAAATACGACTCGAGCATATTAGGTGAAAGTTAGGGTGTTACATTTTGGTATCAGAGCAGTTCATTCTCATGGAGCCTGAGGATTGGACAACCATGCTCTCTAAAGCATGATGCGATAGTTTTGTCATGTGTAGAGCTTAGATAGTAGAGATAAGCTATAGGATAGATAGGCATGACTCCTGCCGTTCGTATGTGATAGAGAAATTTTAAGGCATCTATTATGGTTGCATACTTGGCCTAATTGGTTTCTACATGTGTTTAATTTTGATGATTTGATTGAGTTTTGCATAATTGGGCTTCATTGGATTTAATTGTCAAAACTTGGTTAATTTCGGATTTTACACTCATTATGACCTTTCCATCTTGGACAGATCATTTTGGGCTCTACAAATATCGGATTTGGGTGATTTTGGTGTCTTATGAAAGCTAAGACCGAGATCTACAATTTTGGGTTTCACAAGCTTCATCAAATTCGGCCCGATTCATGGCCTAATTGGGCTGCAAAGTTGCAGAGCTCGTGCTGATGCGGGTCCAAGACCTTTCCTCACATAATTGGGCATATCTCACTCATTTCTAGCCCAAATGAGTCATATAATATGTCTATGGAAAGCTTATCCAGAGAGGATTTTCTTATCCAGATTAGATTTTGGAAATCTGAAATTATTTTGATAGATAACATCTGGATAAGATGTAATCCGAGGAGACACTTTTGATTGGAGGGAAATCCTTCTTTTCAGATTTTTCAAGCTTTATCTTATCTTTTCATTTTCTATTTAAGCCTAAGGTGTTCATTCAAAGAACACACATTAGAACCTATCATCTCTCTACTTGTCTTTTCATTTTTCCTTTGTATTCAGAAATAGAGCTTTCAATAGAGATATCTATGGAAGGCTAAACTTCTTTCAATCCTTGACATCATAGATAATTGGTTTGAATTCGAGTTTCCTTTTGTAATTTTCCATTTTCGTATGTATGCTTTCCTTTCTCAACTTCAATTTCAAATATGAATTCAGTTATTGAACATGATTATGTTTGAATTATATCTGATTAGATATAGGACCGAATTCATTGTTGAAATCAAGTAAGGCTAAGTAACTGATTAGTTATCCAGGTTAATCTAACTGCATGTAATTCAACATTCATTTAAAATTGCGATTGTGATTTGAAGGTTGTTGAATGATAACTATATGATCATATAGTTAATTTGAGTTAACAGAGTAGCATCCGGATTTGGACTCTTTTGAACCATGATGAATTCTGCCAATAATCGTGATGTCTGGGATTGATTCTTTGATCAATTGCATTTAATTATGTTTCTGTCATTTTTACATTCTGAAAATCACAAACCCCCCTTTGTTGTATTTAGCAATTTTGGTTTAATAACATAACTTGTGTATCCTTAGGAAGAATGACCTAAGTTACCTTATACTACAAATAAGGGGACTTAGACTATTTTGATAGTGGATTCGGCAATGCATATCAGTATGTGCCATGGTAACTAGCTCACATTGCATGAAGTATTGAGCCTGATCACCTCAGTGTTTGTTGCTTTGTGTGTTTAGGAACCAATGGCACCATGACGACAGAATAGGACTCGACCCGAGCCAAGACAACGAGACTGAAGCGCTTCGCGATGTGGCAAGGACTATGAGGATGATGATGGAAAGAATGGACCAAGATCGCCAGCTTGCGAGTCATGGACCCGAGGTCCTCGAACATGCTCGTTTTGGGAATTCCGTAAGGCCAACCCGCCTTCATTCAAAGGAACCTTAAATCCCGACCAAGCCAACGAATGGATCAAGAGCATGGAAAAGATCTTCAAGTGATTCCATGCATCGGAAGAACAGAAGGTGACTTTTGCCACCTATATGTTAGAAGGTGATGTTGGTTTCTGGTGGAGGAGCTCAGAGACTACTAGAGGCGTCGGGCATAGAAATCGAACTTGGAGTTGTTCAAGGCTCACTTCTATGAGAAGTACTTCCTGGAATCGGAAAATGCGAAGGACATCGAGTTCATGCAGTTGATGCAAGGAGGCATGAACGTCGCTCAGGACACGCCAAGTTCGAAGAGTTCATCAAGTTCTCAAGGATGTACCAAAGAAACCCGACGAGTATTGGAAGTGCATCAAGTACGAGTCAAGATTGAAGGCTGAAGTCAATGTTGCGGTGGCTCACTTGGAGATTAGGGACTTTTACCCTAGTCAACAAGTGTCGCATTATTGAGGATGGGCATAAGAAGCTAAGCGCATCAAGGACTAAGAGATTCACCAAAAAAACTGGCACCACAAGCCCCGAAGTTCAAGCCGCAAGACTAGACCACCGTTCTGACCACCACAAGGATCGAATGACCTAAGAGGACAGGCACCTCGATGGGACCCTCCCGTTGCCCAAAGTGCGAAAAGACCACGGAACCGCCCCCTTTTTGGCCAAAACGTGTGCTTTAGATGTGGCAAGCCTGGCCACATGGTTCAAGAGTGCAACGCGAAGCCCCACAGGTTGGATGTTACATCTAGACCCCAACATCAAGGACGAGTGTTCGTGGTCAATGCCTAAGATACCTCCCGTTCTCACCCCCAAGGTAAGTGCGCGATATATGATAGTTTTTTTGTTTGTGCTCATGTAACGAATTTTGAGGACGAAATTCTTTTTAAGGAGGGGAGTAATGTAACGCGTCTTTTCTATTGAGTTCAAATGACCAAAATGCCCCTGAGGTCATTTTTACCCAAAGTTCGAGGGAAGTCGACCTAGTCCTCGAATAGGTCAACTCAATATTTGAAGGAGATTATATCGTTACATTTGATATCCAAGGTGAAAATCTCATTTTTTGAACTTTCAGCTCAAAATGACTAAAATACCCTCCTGTGTTCTACGGGTAAAGGTGCCGTTTAAGCTCAAAACTTTTCCAGAAAGTTTGGAATGATGTTTTTGAGTGGTATATGATATCTAGTTGCTCAGGAGGTCCCGCGGTTTTAGTGCGAAATTACCATTTTGTCCCTAGAACAATGTATAGTAAGCCTAATGACACGATTAAGCAAACCTAAGCAATATTAAGCTCTAATCGAAGATTAATTTATTTCAATAATTAATTAATCTAGAGTCAAAATAATTTATTAAGGTTAATTAGAACCTACGATTGCTTAGATAAACTCTAATTACATTCTTTAATTCAAGATTCCTAGTCATCAAATCTTGAATAGTGTTTCTCTCTCCAATTCCTTAAATTAAGGAATTGTGCCATACCTCATTTGACTAAGAAAATGAATTTAATTTGTTAATCTAGTATGACCACTCCCTAATCAAGTCTTGACAACCTTAATTAGCCAATTACCTCACCTAAACACTTGCTTACAAACTCCTAATCAAAAGCCTAATCAAAGACACACATAAACATATCATTAAACCACAATTACATGAGCAATTTCTCCTCCCCCTTGGCTGTCCAGATTTGGCCGAAATTTAGCCTCCCATGTGTAGCACATGGTGAGTTCTTTTCACTCAAAGACCATGCCTTAAGCCATGCCTTGCCCATGCCTAGCCATGCTTTCTACCATGCCTCACCATACTTCCATGAAATAATTCTCTCACCTCATGGAACATGAGGTCAAGGCCTCCCTCCCAAATCAGCTAACATGTTTCATTTTTCTATAAATACCAAGCCTTTGAAAACTTGGTTGCTCTTTAGATCATTTGCCAAGTTCAAGCATTCTTGCATTTTCTCTCAATTCCTCTCAAATTCCCTCAACTTGGCTGATTTCTTCCTCCAAGTTTCAAGAGGATTTTCCTTCTCCATTTCATCAAGAACTCAAGCTTTCTTTCATATCCCTCAAGACTTCAATTGGTAGGGTTTTATCTTTAAGCTTTCTTTACTTTCCTTGAGAAAAGTTCTAGATTTCTCTTGGTTTTAAAGCTTTCTTTCTTCCTTTTTATTTTCGGCCTTGGAGCCTTTGCAAGAGAAAAACTTTAGCTTGATGATGAGATTTCAAAATAATGACTTGTTGATGTCTTGTGAGAAACCTTAATGTAACACCTCGAAAATTATTTAAAAATTAATTTGAGCTTTGTTATTCATAATTTCAAAAATCTAACAGTATAGCAATGATGAAGGTGGCCCAACGGACCTATAAAAAAAAAAATTTTGAGCCGGTGAATAGTAACCTTGCGGCCCACCTGGAAGTCTAAACCCTATATCTGGACAAATGCCCAGAATTGAGAAAAGAGAGGTTTAATGTTACAAATAGATAGGAATAAGGATTTTATACCTGAATTTAATTTTTGGGTAATATCGGTCTAATCGGTACGTCGCTACCCGTTCGGTGCAATTTCTAACACGAAAGATAGTTTAATCGTATAAAAGGATAATGTCTATCCTTTACGTGCTAAGTGTAAAGCTAAGATTTAATCTTGCTTTACAAGATTAAATCCTAGCCATTCATCATATTTTCTTTTTAAAGAATTATATTTCCTATTAGATAATTCTTACTACATGATATCATAATACCATTAAAAACTATAAAACCTTATCACCTTGAGATGCATTCTCGGCCATGAACAAAAAAGGGCAGAAACCTTCATTTTTTTTTCTTTCTAGAGCTTAGAACTTGATTCAAACCTCAAAACACCTAACCTACACTTACTAAAACTTCAAACTTCCTTCACAAAACTTGTTCTACTTATCATAACCTACAAATCTAACTGGTTAGAATTTGAATCCATCACTTTTTCAACTTTGAGGGCACACAATCTGAGGTTAAAGGAAGGGTTTGGTGTTGTTAGGGAAGCTTTGAAGTGAAGCAAAAGCATTTTATAGAGCATCCTTTGGAGTTAAGAGCCACAAATCTCTAAAAGTAGGGTTTTCTTACCTTTTCTTTTTCAAATTTATTCTGTGTGATCTGATTGAGCTAGGTCCGAAATTTCTTGTTATATTGGTTGATATTATGTTGATATTGATGTATGAATTTTGGTGGAGTTTTTGGATGATATTAAAAATCATTTTTGTCAAAAGGGGTTTTGCTTAGGCCGCTGGATTTTCAGTTTTCCTGGGCAGTAATTGTTCACGAATTTTCTGGCATATTTGTGGGTATTTTCATTGAGCTAGAAAAAACATATGTTGAAGCCAACATCCTAGAGTTCCACAAATTTTCTTGAGCTCTGATTGTGACTCCTAATGCTCTAAAAATAAGAACCGAAGAAGTTTCTGGACTGCTGGGATTAGTGGAACTGAAGCTGTGAATTTTGTATAATTTTATTAATATAGTAAATGATTGAATTATCCTTTGAAATTTTTACAAGATATTGTAAACATCTTGAAGTATACCCATGATTTTTATTTTGAACTGATTCAATCATTTGCTAAGGTTAAAAATTGTGTGAATCTAGTTCTAACTGAGATATGAGGTGTCTCTGACCACTAAAATTGTTGAATTTTATTATCATAGTTAGAGAACTCTTTTTACCCCAAATATTTATGGAGCCTTGTGGACATATTGAAGTATCTCAGGGAATTTTCATAGCCTTTAAATTGATTGTTTAATTTGTGAAATAAATCATGCTCCGTAAGTCTGAATTCTACCAAATTCTGTCTTTGTACTGGACATGAATTAAACTCTTGATTTAAAAGTCAAATGATCTTTGGTTCAAGTATGATGTACATGAATGCATGCTAGTGACATTAAAGATTGGTTTATGAGAAATGAATGAGAATTACTTGTGATTGATTGTATATATAAGCTTTAAGCTTGCGATGGTAAAAGAACAAAAAGGAAACATGATAAATGAATGATATATATATTGGAAACATTACGACATTCAGAAACTATGCTAACGCATATAGTAATGTGAGCTTGAGGATGATGTACATACTAAGTAAAGAATGAAGTCCCTTTTAGTTTGAAAAGGGCACGCAAAGGTCCCCTTTAGTCTATAAAGGGCATGAGAAAGGTCCCCTGAATGTGTAAAGGGCACGGGAAAGGTCCCCTGAATGTGTAAAAGGCACGAGAGGTCCCTTTTAGTCTGAAAAGGGCAAGAAAGGTCCCTTTGATGCACGAGGGCACATAAAGTTGAAAATGAATTATTATGATGTTGAGTAGTATGACATATGTATGTTGAGTGATGGAGTAATTAAAATAAATCCATTTCGGAAGAATGACTTTTGAACTTTAAAATGAACCTTTGATATATGTTGCATACTCACAATTTTACTAATAAACTGAAGTGGCTGGAACGATATCGATGACATGAGTTTCATTATATGTTTTGGGGATACCCGAGAATTTTAGAATTCTCACCCCTATGTGTTTGTCTCCGTGTCGTCTCCAGGTTAATTCCAGAGAATAGTTAAGCCCTACAAGAAAGACTGAATTGGAATTCTGTAACTTAGTTGTGGAGACTCGTATCTATTGTACTTAGATATGTACATGTATCTGTAAATATTGTAAAGAATAGATATGTACTAAAGCTCATAGAAGAGCTTCCTTTTGTACTTGAATTGTACTAAATAAATACTTTGTTTCCTTTTTATATATTTTGATAGAACCACGAGTTAGTTACTACACGATTCAATTGATTCTTGCTATAGATAATTAAGAAAGGTCTGTCAATTAACAAGTAACAACTCTTGAGTACGATATCATGGCTTAAGCATGATGTTATACTTGGGAGGATGTTACATTATGGTATCAGAGTAGTTCATCCTAATAGGACCTTGAGGAATGGACTAGCTATGCTTCCTTAGTAAATGTCATGCATTATAATTTTATATATGTGTATGACTTGGTTTGGAATGTTGTGGATTGCTACCACACTTAGCTTGGTATTGAGCCTGATCAACTCAATAATTGTTGTTTGGTGTGACAGGAATCGATGACTTCAAATCGGCAAACTAGGAGGGGAGTAGGAAATAACGCTGAAATGATGGACACTTTTCGTGAGATGGCAGAAGTAAGGGAACAAGCTGTCGCTGACAGGATGATGGAAAGGTTGGAGCGACATGCCGAAGGAAATCCAGTTGGGAATCCTGAGGAGTCGAAGTGGACGTGGAATACCAGAAGTTCAGAGTTTAGGAAAGCGAACCCCCTCCATTTCGAGGAGCCTTCAATCCCTACAAGGCAGAAGAATGGATTAAGGCCATGGAGAAGACTTTCTCAGTTCTTCCTTATACGGAGACCCAAAAAGTGGCCTTTGCTACTTACATGCTAGAAGTGGATGCAAGAATTCTGGTGGGTTGGCACCAAGGGGTTATTCGAAGGTTCTAGACTGAAGTTACATAGGAAGTGTTTAAGGAGGCTTTTTATCACAAGTATTTTCCTGCTTGTGAGGAATGCAAAGGAGTTGGAGTTCATGGCACTCAAGTAAGGGTCCATGAGTGTAGTTGAGTGCACAGCCAAGTTTGAAGAGCTTTGCAAATTTTCCACTATCTATCAGCGTAATCCTGATGAAGCTTGGAAGTGCGTGAAGTATGAAGGAGGATTACGTGAAGACATTGAAGCTGCTGGGACTCTTAGAGATCCGAGATTATGCAACATTGGTAAACAAGTGCCGTCGTGAGAGGACTCTAATAAGAAGTTAGCAACTCTCAATATGCTAAAGAAACTTCTAATAAAAGACTGGCCCTTGAAGACCAAGACTATGAGGATGACCCGCCCTTGAAGAAGCTGTTTTAATCAAGACCACATAAGGATAAACAACAATGGTCAACCACGAGCCAAGATTGTGCAAAATGTGGGAAGAACCATGGAGGTAGACCTTGCTTGGATGGGCAGAACATATTCTATCGTGGAAAGCCAGGACACATAATGAGAGAGTGTCCAAATAGAAATTCAAAGCTAACTACACAGTCACAACAACAGAGTAGGTCTTCACCATAAGTGAAGAGATGTCACCACCCAAGAATTTGACCTAAGATAGGAACGTTTAGGATTCAATTGTTGTCCTTTGTTTACCTGTGTGTGAATTGCTTGTTTGATTTATGAAAACTGTCTTTTAGAATTGTTTTCAAATGAATTTTGAGGGCAAAATTCTTTTTAAGGTAGGTGGTAATGTAATACCCCGAAATTATTTAAAAATTAATTTGAGCTTTGTTATTCGTAATTTCAAAAATCTACAGTATAGCAATGATGAAGGTGGCCCAACGGACCTATAAAAAAAAATTTCCGGGCCGTGAATAGTAATCTTGCTGGCCACAATCATCTAAAGCCGAAACCCTATATTGGGACTAGGAAATGCTTGGAATTGAGAAAAGAGAGGGTTAAGGTTACAAATAGATAGGAATAAGGATTTTATACCTGAATTTAATTTTCGGGTAATATCGGTCTAATGGTAGGCGTTACCCGTTCGTGTGCGATTTCTAACACCAAAAGATAGTTTAATCTTATAAAAGGATAATGTCTATCCTTTATGTGCTAAGTGTAAAGCTAACATTTAATCTTGCTTTACAAGATTAAATTCTAGCCATTCATCATATTTTCTTTTTAAAGAATTATATTTCCTATTAGATAATTCTTACTACATGATATCATAATACCATTAAAAACTATAAAACCTTATCACCTTGAGATGCATCTCGGCCATGAACAAAAAAGGGCAGAAACCTTCATTTTTTTTTCTTTCTAGAGCTTATAACTTGATTCAAACCTCAAAACACCTAACCTACACTTACTAAAACTTCAAACTTCCTTCACAAAACTTGTTCTACTTATCATAACCTACAAATCTAACTGGTTAGAATTTGAATCCATCACTTTTTAAACTTTGAGGCACACAATCTGAGGTTAAAGGAAGGGTTTGGTGTTTTTAGGGAAGCTTTGAAGTGAAGCAAAAGCATTATAGAGCATCCTTTGGAGTTAAGAGCCACAAATCTCTAAAAGTAGGGTTTTCTTACCTTTTCTTTTTCAAATTTATTCTGGTGTGATCTGATTGAGCTAGGTCCAAAATTTCTTATTATATTGTTGATATTATGTTGATATTGATGTATGAATTTTGGTGGAGTTTTTGGATGATATTAAAAATCATTTTTGTCAAAAGGGGTTTTGCTCGAGGCCGCTGGATTTTCGATTTTCCTACTAGCAGTGATTGTTCATGAATTTTCTGGCATATTTGTGGGTATTTTCATGAGCTAGAAAAAACATATGTTGAAGCCAACATCCTAGACTAGTTCCACAAATTTTCTTGAGCTCTGATTGTGACTCCTAATGCTCTAAAAAATCAAGAACCGAAGAGGTTTCTGTGCTGTTGGATTAGTGGAACTGAAGCTGTGAATTTGTATAATTTTATTAACATAGCAAATGATTGAATTATCCTTTGAAATGTTTACAGGATATTTTTAACATCTCTAAGTATACCCATGATTTTTATTTTGAACTGATTCAATCATTTGCCGGGTTAAAAATTGTGAGAATCTAGTTCTGAACTGAGTATGAGGGTCTCTGACCACTAAAATTGTTGAATTTTATTATCATAGTTAGAGAACTCTTTTTACCTCAAAATTTTTATGGAGCCTTGTGGACATATTGAAGTATCTCAGGGAATTTTCATAACCTTTAAATTGATTTTTTAATTTGTGAAATAAATCATGCTCCGTAAGTCTGATTCTGCCAAATGCTGTCTTTGTCCTGGAAATGAATTAAACTCTTGATTTAAAAGTCAAATGATCTTTGGTTCAAGTATGATGTACATGAATGCATGCTAGTGACATTAAAGATTGGTTTATGAGAAATGAATGAGAATTACTTGTGATTGATTGTATATATAAGCTTTAAGCTTGCGATGGTAAAAGAACAAAAAAGAAACGTGATAAATGAATTATATATATATTGGAAACATTACGACATTCAGAAACTATGCTAACGCATATAGTAATGTGAGCTTGAGGATGATGTACATACTAAGTAAAGAATGAAGTCCCCTTTAGTTCGAAAGGGCACGTAAAGGTCCCTTTTAGTTTATAAAGGGCATGAGAAAGGTCCCCTTGAATGTGTAAAGGGCACAGGAAGGTCCCCTGAATGTGTAAAGGGCATGGGAGAGGTCCCCTTTAGTCCGAAAAGGGCAAGAAAAGGTCCCTTCGATGCACCGAGGGCATGTAAAGTTGAAAATGAATTATTATGATGTTGAGTAGTATGACATATGTATGTTGAGTGATGGAGTAATTAAAATAAATCCACTTTGGAAGAATGGCTTTTGAACTTTAAAATAAACCTTTGATATATGTTGCATGCTCACAATTTTAGTAATAAACCGAAGTGGTTGGGACGATAACGATGGCATGAGTTTCATTATATGTTTTGGGGATGCCTACTGAGAATTTTAGAATTCTCACCTCTATGTGTTTGTTTCCGTGTCGTCTAGGTTAATTCCAGAGACGTGAAGCCCTACAAGAAAGACTGAATTGGAATTCTGTAACTTAGTTGTGGAGACTCGTATCTATTGTACTTAGATATGTACATGTATCTAAAATATTGTAAAGAATAGATATGTAATAAAGCTCATAGAAGAGCTTCCTTTTGTGCTTGAATTGTACTAAATAAATACTTTGTTTCCTTGTTATATATTTTGATAGAATGACGAGTTAGTTACTACACGATTCGATTGATTTGTGCTATAGATAATTAAGAAAGGTCCGCTAATTAACAAGTAACAACTCTTGAGTACGATGTCATGGCTTAAGTATGATGTTATACTTGGGAGGATGTTACATCTAAAGCTTGGAAAACTTGATCTTGGACCAATCATGTTCTTGATTTCTTTCCTTTCTCTTGGCTTAAGTTTCGGTTTTCCTTTTCTTTCCCTAGCTAGAATTTCAGTTTTCTCTTCCTTTTTCCCTTAAAGATTTTCGGTTTCTTCTTCCTTTGTTTTAACAAAGTTTGCTAAAGATGTCAAGTAGATCACAAAAGTTTTGCTAAGAAAATTAATTACATGTTTTCAAAGAGCTCTAAGCTTACTCTTGCCAACCTTAAAGTTGGTCGTTCTAAGAGTTTTACTCTAGATTGAAGCCCATGAGCAATAAAATAAAGAATATGACTTAGTTCTTGTATTTTGTTTGGACAAAGTGTTGAGCTTTGTGTCTATTTTCTTTAGCTTGATGACGAAGTTCAAAATCAAAGGCCTCCTTGAAGTCTTGATGCCAAGAACTCTAAAGCTCACTTTATGTTGTTAAGATGCATAATGGGTTAAGGTTGTAATGTTCCTTTAAAGTCTTGAAAGAGCTCTAGTTAAGAATAAAATGAGTTGAACACATGTTTATATTTATGCCTTGCATAGCATGTTTATTTTGATGCCATCACTAAACTCTCAAGAATAATTAAATGAACTTGCATTATCATGTTTAAATTTCAAGCTTGCATTTCATGTTTATATTTCAAGTCATCACTTAATCTTTAAAGATAATAACAAGGTTGCATCTCATATTTATTTTAAGCTCTCACTTTACTTTCTAATGAAGAATAAAATGAGTGCATATCATGTTTAAATTTATGCCATCACTTAAACCTCTTAGAGCTCAAAGACTTGCCCAAGTATCTTGCATAAAGTTTTAGAAAATGAAGGCATTTCAAGGACGCCATTTCGGCCTTGTGGTGATGATGATGGATTTGGATGAGTTCATCTAATCATAAGTGCCCATAGTCTAAGTCTTGGAATTTTTTTAAGCTTAGATGTACTCAAGGAACTTTATGAACAAAGTTTTATGTTTTAAATCCATTCCTTGAGCTAAATAATTTAGCTACTGACCTAGCACATATTTATATGATTTTAATGAGATTAATTGGTTTCTAAAAGAGTTTTGAGTTCCTAAAATGATTCCAAGAGAAACTAGCAACTTATATGCATTTAAATCAAGTGATTATGTGATTCTATGAAGCTTATGTTTTTGGTTCTGCCCTTGATGTTTGCATACCTTATAAATTCTGTTCTAAGGTGTTAAAATGTGTAAAATTATGTTTGAGTGAAGCAAGGATCGATTTAGGGAAGTTAGAAAAGAATAAGTAACTTGAAAGGATTGAAAATGAGAATTCTAGAGCACTTAAATGAACAAAATATGCATTTTGTTCCAGCATGTTTAAAACTAAGGAAAATAGTTCATAATTAGTGGATATGTGTAGGAACCCTCATAATTGGTTTAGGAGTTAATTATAAAGCCATAGGTGAAGACGGATCTTAAAAAGGGTCTAAAACGGAAATTCTAGAACCCCGTAATCATATAGTAATTGTTGCGCAAAATGCATAATGCTGTTCGAAATTGTTAGTAAGCCTAAATCTTAGTGAGAATTATAAGTGATGATCTCTTGGGTGTAATAAAGATGTAATATGGGTATTAGGATAATTGGAACACAAGTTTAAGACCCGTAAGGGCCAAAGCATAAGACACCATGAGATAGGAGGTGTGATGTGAGCATGAGGCCGAGTGGGCATACTCATAATGATGTGAATATGTTAATATCAAGAACTTGAGGCTATATGTGTATTTGTGGCATGTTGCTATGATGGTGTGGTATGCTATGTTTACAATGCATGAGAATGTATGATATGTTATATGAGGTTTTATGGTTGCATGCTCATGTTGCACTCATACAAGATATGATAAAGAGGAAATGATCCCATTATGACTTCCCGAGTTAAGGGTTGTACGGGGTGATCCAAGGAAAAAGATATGTTTCCCTCTTTGCCCTGGATGAATCTAGCGACGGCTAGTTAGGATGAGCTCATTCCTAGGCGATGGGTGATTAGGAGTTTTGGTGACCATGTTAAAATCGCGAGGCCGGCATGCTGGGTGGATTTTGGTGACCATGATGAGGGTGGAAAAGTTAAGAAAGGAACTCAAAAATTCAATTATGATAAAGTAAAAGACGCACATGCATATGTTTAGTAGTTGTTCTATTTGTTTTTATAATTAAGTGATAAATATATATAGTACGTGAACTGTCATGTCAAGCATTGCCATGCATACATAAAATATCTTGCATTCATACCATCAAGACTCATGCTAAAAGAAACCCATTTCGGATAATAAGCTTTGAGAAATTAAAACTGAACCTATGCATGAACACCTCTTTTATAACGAAACCCGAAGTGGTTGGGCGATGATGATGACACCTGTGTTAGAGTTGGAGCCTCCTAGAATCTTGAATAAGTTTCTCACCCTTTTTGCCTTTCCTTCCCGTGTCATCTCCAGACGGATTGATGCGGATGTTCGTGATTTTCCTTGGAGCGCGAGCGTAGGAGTTACACACATCGGATCAGAGGCGCAATAGAAGCTTGAAGACTAGTCTAGCCTGTTTATAATTATGTTTAGCGTTAGTTAACCTTGCTTGATGTATTTAGTATCTTGAGGTGTCCTTATATTTATAAGGGCATCGTTGTTTTGTTATGATTATAATATAATACTATGTTGTGTTTATTCTATGGTTTATTTATGATTGTTATGGTGATGTATACCTGGTTGTTATGTTTCTTGTTTAGAAGCTCTGTCCCTATGTGCATGCGCAGCTCGCATTTTAAGTCTTATGCTCAAAAGAAAAATTTAGTCGTATTTTTAATACTCGTATTTTAAAGAAAGCTAAGTCAAGTTCTGAAACGGAGACGTAACCTAATAACTAGCCGAATGCGACTCAAGCGTATTAGGTGAAAGTTAGGGTGTTACAAAATCATATAAGCTTGTAGTGTAGTAGCTTCTAGAAAAACATAAATCTCTTATCTGGTTACGCATAATATTTGTGACGTAACAAAACTCTGAATATAAATCTTTGGTCATCTCTGCGTAGGTATCGTTGTCCCAGTGTGACAATAAATTCTTTGAAATCTCTGGCCTAAGCATACTTGGTACCAAGGCTAATGGGTTAAGTGCCGTTAACAAAGGAAGAAAAATCGGACCAATATCGAACCGATTAAGGTATTGGTTCAAAGATTTATAGGTCCAACCGGTTTGACTAAGGTCAACCAGAATATAATAAAAAAATATATAAATATATACATATGATTAATTAGAATATAAATAAATATATTAAATCATTAACATTAACATAATCAACAAAAAAATATTCATAGGTCTAAAAAATAAACATAATCTATATAAAATTTCTTTGGTCTTAGCCTCACAACACGGTCACAAAGCATTTGAAAATAATATTTGTTAGTGACTAGTGAGGTTTATGGTGAGCGTCTTGAATGAAAGAGAGAAGAATAATAACTCAACAATTTTTGTTAGTACCCTTTTTTGGTTCTTTTTTTTTTTTTTTGGCTCTGTAGTTGCCATAAGATATCATTATTTAAGCTTTGAAAAAAAATTTAAAAAAAAAATTCAAACCGTTTTGATTCGCGTTTGACTTTCCGGTTTGATTCACCCTTTGTAGACATTGTGATTTCATACCTCCAGAGTATGTAGCCATCAGTTGTTCTGAATCTCATAAAGAATCAGGCTCTAAAACCATTTGGTTTAATATCTAAAACACATTTCAATTTGTCAAACTTATCATAAACTCAAAAACCCAATATCATGCTTCAAATAGCAAAGTTTGCATTCTAAATCCTATTATTTTATCTAAACTTCATATCTGGTTATAAAACTATAACATATACATAAACTAGTTCCATAATTCATTGAAATAATCATACAAGCCTCTAACAATGATATATCATCAATTATGCATAAAATCAGTTTAAATTTGGTCCCATGAGTTTTATCAAAACCAGGTTTCATGCTCTAACACGCAGTTTAAAACATATAATCCATCAGGAAACTTCAAACTTCTTTGCATAATCTCTAAAATCAAGCAGTAAACCATATTTTTCATGAAAATAACTCCAATGCACAATATAAAGGTCACAAGTGTGAACCCACTCACCTGGAAGGGTGGACTAGTTAGAATCAACATCAACAGTACATTTGGGAGCAGGAATGACATCACTATCTAACATGGAAGTAGCAGAAGCTCCAGATTAACCTCTAAACACCCAAGAATCCATCTTTACAAGGTAGAAAACTCGTTTCCCTTGAGAAGCATAGGGAACCCCTCTAAACAAGCGAAACTCAAAGGAAATAAGGCTAAACTAGTAAGATAACATATCTTTAAGCTTAGATGATGGAAGATTCCAAGTTAATCTTGAAAGAATTGGAGGAAAATGGAGTTTTATAAGTGAAAATGTGTTGGAGGCGAGATTTCTTGTGTTTGGAGGTGAGGGAGAGTGGAATGGTCTGGAACCCGAAATGGGGGTTTTATAGTCTCTGGAGCGCGCTCACCGAGAGTGTCCAAATCATATTTTGCATTGTCTTACCTTTCCTAACCACTTGGGCTTGCCAGAATATTTACATTTCTCAATTTTAAGTTAATCAACTAACTTTAAAACATAAATGTAAATAAGAAAATAGTCCCATTTGGATTCAATTAAAATATTAGAAAAATCAAAATCCTAATAAATCAAAACTTAATTTTTGGGTTTAAGTTCAAATTCAGAGAATTCTTACGATTTTTCAAACTTTTGGGCTAAAAATGACTTGTTTAAAAATTTCATAAAATCCATTAAAAATCACTCTTTAATTTATTTTTCCCTAAGGAACAATTACCAAGACTTTTGATCGAGAAATGATTTTATCATATAGCTCTCCAAGGGCGTGTAGGTCCAAACTTAGTAAAATTAAGACAGGAATGATAGAAAAGGGTAACCACCCTTCTTAGTTTGAAAAAATTTTCTAACCTTTTTATTTAAAACCAGGGTATTATAGTTATGTCTATAATTATTGAATTGACTAAAATATCTAATGATGGAAGTTCCTAATTTAAGAGGAGATACTATGAAATTTTGTTAATTTTTTTTGTAGGAATAGTAGATTAAATAAAAGCAACTATATTTGAAAAAAAAAACTTAAAAGCCAATTGAATTTGTTTAAAAATAATAATTTAAATAAAACTCAAAGACCAATTGAATGTGTTTTAAAGACTAAGTAAAATAAATATCTAATGATGGAAGCTCCAAATTTAAGGGAAGATGCAGTCAAAATTTTCCTAAAATTTTTTAGGAAAAAAGATTAATTAAAAGCAATTTTCCTAGGAGCAGGTAAGGGGAGGGGGAGTAGCTATGGAGTAGGAAGGAGGGAGATCTAGAGCTTAAGCTCTCCTTAGAATGTCGATACAGGAGAAAGCAAAGAAAGAGAAGGCTAAGTTCCAAAGATGCAAAAGAAGATCACTGAGATGTGATGACCTTCTTTTGGGACATGCAGGCTTTGGATCCTCCAACTCTGAGGACGTTCCCTACATCCCATTCCCCCATATCCATCTCCCCTCCATTTCTAAAGGTCACTCAGTTAGATGGCACGGATGATGATGATGGTTCATATGATGCTAATGATGATGCCACCAGGTCGACAATACCAATGCCCAGGAGTTCAGCTAGTTTTTATTTATTTCTTACATTTATTGCAATTTGTATATATTTTATTGTCATAATTTGCTATTTTATTTAACTAGTTTACTTGATTCATTTTATTATTTTCTTATTTAATATCACTTTAATTGGTAATTAAGTTATTATATAAATAAACAAATAAATAATAAATTACCAATCACTTCATAGTTAAATAAGGAAATTTTAAAAAAATTATTAATTTTTTACCAGGTATGATTTTGTAATATATCATATTTTTAAAATAAATTGTTTTCATAAATCAAACTACTTTCTTAAGACCGTCGATAAAAAATTTTAAAAAAATTAATTTTATTTATTTAAACACCCATTAGTAAAATTAAATCAGTCGTCAGTATAATTATGTTTCTGATGGCCATGGTGACTCCTTTTATCTAATTGTACCGATGGCTACATATTTTATTACTCGTCGATAAATGCATAAAAAATAACCGATGAGTTTTTTGTTCCGTTAGTAATATTCATCGACGGCTTGGAAATTGATGCCCACGTATTCATCAGGTACATCGTCGTATAAATCCTACCCATTGAAAAACTTGTCAGTAATGGCATCGGTTACTTGCTTTTTTCTTGTAGTGTGTAAAAGAAAATAAAAATGAAGCATAGCAATAACAACAAAATTAACATAAATCCAGCACCATTAAAAAAATTGATTCTATAAATCACTTCTAGAAACAAATCAAACAAAAACTTATAATAGGTTCCAGAAATAAGCGAATAGAACAAAAATAACACCACGAAATTCAAATAAGCGAAAGGAAGAATACATTGCAACTATTGTTTATGGAGAATGGAACAAAAGGGCATGGAGGACTATCTATTAGCTCTAGAATCCTTCAGTGCTAAATGTTTTGAGTGATAACATAATCAATTTTTCAGAAAATATTGTGAAGAAAGACTAATTTTTTCCTTGAGTTTCATGAAGTAACAAACGAGTCTTTTTACGTTAGCATACACGTTTCCTAAAATGAGAATATTTTCACAATGACATGTGCAAACATGTTTAATCTCAGTTTTAGGAGATTGTGACTTAATGAAATTGAAAAATATATCGCTAAATGAATGTATATATGCTCAACATGTAACACCCAAAAATTATTTAAAAATTAATTTGAGCTTTGTTATTCATAATTTCAAAAATCTGCAGTATAGCAATGATGAGGGTGGCCCAACCTATTAAAAAAAAATTTTGGGCCAGGGTGAATAGTAACCTAGTGGGCCCCAGGGGCCACGGGAGCTGAAACCTAGATCGGGACTAGGAAATGCCCGAATTGAGAAACGAGAGGTTAAGGTTAGAAATAGTTAGGAATAGGGATTTTATACTTGAATTTAATTTCAGGTAATATCGGTTCAATCGGTACGGTGTTTACCGTTCGGTGAGATTTCGGTGTGTAATTTTTAACACCAAAAGATATTTCTATCACCACAAGTGGATGATACCTATCTAGTAAGACATAATCCAAGATTTAATCTTGGAATCCAAGATTAAATCTTAGCCATCCATTTTGCTTTAACACATAAATGATGAATTACTTTACATAATATCTTCCAAGCATTAAATACAAGAGCCAAATCACATTTTCTTCCCAAGACACCATCAATTTTGGCCAGCCAAGGGGAAAGGAAGGTGCAACCACCATTGTTATCTTCAAGAGCTTGATCTTGAGTTCCAAGCCCAAAAACACTAGCCTAGAGTTGTTGAAACCTCAAAATTCTTTCATTAAACTTGTTCTACACCTAATTCTCTACCAATCTAACCGAACAAAATTTCCATTCCTTATCAAAACCTTATCTTGTACCTCATACCTCATTGATATCAGAGGGGCTTGAAGTTGGATTGGGAGCTTTGAAGGAGAGGGAAGCAAGCTTGGACAATCTTAAAGCCGAGGAGCTACTAGGCTACTCAAAGTTAATTCCAGAGGACAGTGAAGCCCTACAAGAAGGACTAAATTGGAATTTCTATAGCTTAGTAGTGGAGACTCATATTGTTGTACTTAGATATGTACATATATCTGTAAATATAATAAAGAACAAATGTGTACTAAAGCTCATAGAAGAGCTTCCTTTTGTACTTGACTTGTACTAAATAAATACTTTGTTTCCTTGCTATATATTTTGATAGAACCATGAGTTAGTTACTACACGATTCGATTGATTCTTGCTATAGATAATTAAGAAATGTCCACTAATTAATGAGTAACAACTCTCGAGTATGAGGTCATGACTTAAGGATGGGGTTTTGATAAGGAATGGAAATTTTATTCGGTTAGATTGATAGAAAATTAGGTGTAGAACAAGTTTAATGAAAGAACTTTGAGGTTTCAACAACTCTAGGCTAGTGTTTTTGGGCTAGGAACTCAAGATCAAGCTCTTGAATATAACAATGGTGGCTGCACCTTCCTTTCCCCTTGGCTAGCCGAAATTGATGGTGTCTTGGGAAGAAAATGTGACTTGGCTCTTGTATTTAATGCTTGGAAGATATTATGTAAAGTAATTCATCATTTATGTGTTAAAGCAAAATGGATGGCTAAGATTTAATCTTGGATTCCAAGATTAAATCTTGGCCTTCCACATGTCTTACTAGATAGGTATCATCCATTTGTGGTGATGGAAATATCTTTCGATGTTAAAAATCACATACCGAAATCTCACCGAACGGGTAAACACCGTACCCAATTAACCGATATTACCCGAAAATTAAATTCAGGTATAAAATCCTTATTCCTAACTATTTCTAACTTTAACCCTCTCTTTTCTCAATTCCTGGCATTCCCTGTTCCTGATTCTAGGTTTCGCGTCCATGGCTGTGGGGCCGCTAGGTTACTATTCATCCCTAAAAATTTTTTTTTCAGTCGGTGGCATCCTCATTGTTGCTATACTGTCAAATTTTTGAAATTACGAATAACAAAGCTCAAATTAATTTTTAAATAATTTTTGGGTGTTACATAACAGGTTATAGAAAACTCTCAAGTACAAAAAACTAAGGCTCAGATATTCAGAAAGTACAATTCAAGTCAAGATTTCAATCCAACTTTGAAGCAAGTGTGTACTACCATCTTCATTCATCATGATTGTAATCATATCATCAACAATAAGCTCTGATTAAAGAGTAGAAGATAAAAAAAATACCCAGAAGCTAAGATGACACTTCAGAAAGCACATTTCACAGTAAATGGTGCACTTTAGGGAAAATGAGGGAATTTTGAAATTCAAATTTAAAGTCAAACCCGTTCAAGGACTGACGTGACATCTCTTCTTCCAACTTAGTCAACTGCCTTAGCCTCTAGAAGGAAATGTGTAATATCTCATGCCGCTTTATAGATTGACACCGTCCCTACAAACTAACATAGGTCTTCTCATACTTTGTTCTCACTCACATGCTCCCTAGGAAAACTTTCTAGGAGGTCACCTATCCTAAAATTGCTCTAAGTCAAGCAACGCTTAACCATGGAGTTCTTTAGTGATGGGTTACCGAAAAAGATGCATCTTATTGGCATAGGTAGTACCAATCAATTCATATAAACCATCCTCAACTATATAGTCCCATACCTATACAGCCTCTTGATCCCTCTCATTTTGGTGTGTAATCGGTTCATTCATGTACTCCTCCGCTTAGAAGCCTCGCAGGAGCCGTTCATTGTCCGTGCCTTCTGGACCGGAAATCACTCCCACCCTCGTCACCGAGCGTTATATGCCTACCAGCTTCCGCTTGGTTTGTCCCCGAACCACACTATACTTGGGAGAGGTGCAGGCTCTGATACTATTTTTGTTAGTCATAAATTTAGGTAGTTAAGCGACAATACATATATATGCATGATATAGCTATCGCATCATGCTCAAGAAGCATGGTCAGTCCAATCCTTAGGCTCCATGAGAATTGAACTGTAACACCCTAATATTTAACCTAACATGCCTAGGATGCATTTAAGTTAATTATTATAATTTACTCTTTTATTTCAGTCTTTGTTGTTAACTCTTGAAATTACTTTAGTAAAAATACGAGTAAATTTGTTTTTTTGAACTTTGAAAACAAAACATGAGCTGCGTGTACTACTAAAAACCCATCATTTTCTCGCACTTATAAAAGAGAAATAAAAACAACTCACGGCACGAACAAAGTGCAAACACATCAATCTCATGAGCATAATCACATAATCACTTATGATATATATGTATATAGTTTTCCAGGAAGTGTGTGAGTGAGGACAAAACATGCTAAAAAGACCCGTGTTAGTTTGGAATAGTTGTCAATCCATAAAGCACCAGGGAATGTTACAAAAAGTTCAGAAACATTGTTCAGAAAGTAAAAAGTAGTTTCTGAAGGTGGACTCAAAAACCTCTATTACAAAATGACTTTTGCAATACTCTAACAACGCCGAGCTACTCCTCCAGGTGCATTTCCAAGACAAAAGAAGATCAACACGTGTCACCTAAAAAATAGATCAAGGGAAACGTTCATGAATGCAGAACAAGTATAAAAGGAGATACTATGCTTACAGTGTAGAGACTTTTGCTAATCAAAGTGTTGAAACGCTAAAGAAATTTCTTCTCTTCATCGTTTGTAAAGTTGTTACAACTTGTAATAAGTTTCTTCCATGTAAAAATCTTCTTTCTATGTTCTTCATAGATCATAAGTTCTTCCTAGGAAGAATAAATAGAAAGAATTCATTCAAGTTTTTCAGCTTTGTTATTGTTTATCATACGAAAACTTGGGTGTGGGTTCGTTTGAGTGATTTAACTCAAAGACAAACCTTTGTAAGCTCGATCTGATAGTGATTGTTGTGAGTTAGCTTGAAGAGGCTAAGCAAAGACTACTTGCAAGGTGAGGAGAGAGAGCTATTGGTCAGAGTTAGCTTGAAGAGGCTAAGCAAAGACTGCTTGTAAGTTAATATAAGAGTGTGCTACTGGTTTAGAGTTATCTTGGAGAGGCTAGTCAAAGACTACTTAGGTGTGACAATAGAGTGAGCTATGGTCACTAGTGAGAGCTTGAGAAGGCTACTGGACTACTCTAACTTTCTCAAGTTGAGAAAGGTTTTAGGGGAACTCAATAGTGGTTGAGAACTGGATATAGGCAGTTAGCTTGAACAGTATAAAAATCCATGTGTAGTATCCTCTCCTCCTTGAATCTCTTTTATTTATTGCTTTGTGCTTTTCATTCTGTGTTTCTGAAAAACCTTTTGCATTAACTTGTTTAATAGTTTTAGAAAGTTACTTTCTAAAGTATATTGACAATTATTTCCATTGTACTTCAAGTTCATACTTGATAGTATTTGTTTGAGTTTTTCATAAATGAAAAAGGAAAGAAAAGTCTAGCCTTGACTCAACCCTTCTCGTGCACTTTTCAACCTACACTTGGCATCAAAGCTCAGGCCTTTATGGGGTTGAGCATTCTAACAACTGGAAGGATAAATATCCTGAGAAAACATGGCACAAAATATCGACATTGTAGAAGGACTCTCCATTAACAGACCGCCATTCTTTGATGGTGGAGACTATGTGTATTGGAGAGACTTAATGGAGATGTTGATCAAATACACAAGCCTTGACTTGTGGGAGATCATACAAGAAGGAGATTATGTAGGTATAAAAGTTCACGAGAAGGGGGTTGAATCATCCTTTGCTTCTTTTTACGTCTGAAATAAATAACAAAATATTATCAAGCATTAAGCTTGAAGTGCAGCGGAAATGAGATTAGTTGTTTCAGAAAGTACATCTTTGAAACATACAATATGTACTAGAATCGGTAAATCAATATTTTACCAGTTTAATTAGCATAAGAGAAAAGCAAAAGAGATCAAGGATAAGAAGATATGACATAAAAGTTTTTATACTGGTTTGGCCAAACCTCTACATCCAGGACCCAACACACATTGAGGTTCCACTAAACATCTTTCTTAAACCAGAGAAGAACATAGATAGTCTTTACATTAGCTTTCCCAAGCTCTCACGTGTGACCAGGAGACAACCTGAGTAGTTATTCACTAGCCTCTCCAAGTTGAACCAAGTAGTTATTCACTAGCCTCTCCAAGCTGAACCTTGAGTAGTCTTGTACTCTCCTCTCCAAGCTAAATTCATGACAAGTAGACAACCCCTCCTGTCACATTGAAGTAGTTATTCATCAGTCTCTCCAAGTTAAATCTTGAGTAGTCTTGGGCTAGCCTCTCCAAGCTAAACCCGTGACTAGCAGACAACCCCTGAGTTACGTTGCAAGTAGTTTTACATTAGCCTCTCCAACCTATCTCACATTGATCACTACTGGATCAAGGATACAAAGGTTTGTGTTTGGGTTGCCACTCAAACAAACCTACACTCAAGTTTCCTTAAAATATACATGAATAACCTGGGATAACTTGAATGACTTCTTTCTATCATTTCTTCCTAGAAAGAACATATATCTATTCAAGAACGTAGAAGAAGATTTTTACAAGTAAAAAAACTGATTACAAGATGTGATGAACTTTACAGGATGTGACGAGAGATTTTCAGGGTTTCCACTCTTGTGTAGCGTTAATCTCTTGTTCGCTTGAGCACAACATCTTTATTTATAGATGATCTTTCTTGTGACCATTGCCTTAGATCAGATCTCCAAGTGACACATGTTGATCATCCATTTATGCCTTGGAAAAGCAGTCAGAAGAGTAGCCTATCTGTTGTCAGTTGTTGCAGAAGCCGTTGCAAGATTAAGATTTCTGATGTTACTTAAGAAACTACTCTTACTTTCTGAATGTGATTTCTGAACTCTTTCTTCTAGAAGTTGAGGTTGTTAACCAAGTTGGTAGAAGAGATGACTCACTAGTTTGAAACTAGGTTTGACTTTAAATGTGAATTTCAAAAATTCAAATTTCCCTCCTTTTCCAGTAACGTTCATGCTCCACATTGAAGTGAGCTTTTTGATGTGCAGGATCAGTTCCTTGATGAATCTTCAGTCTTCTAATCTTTAATCCAGGCTTTATGATAATGAAATATTTGCAATCTTGATGATTGAAGATTATTTAACACGTTGTTGTTAGAGTTTGCTTGATGTCCTCATTTTGGGCATACTTTCTTATATCAAATGCTACTTTATGAAGTCCGTGCCTTAGTTTCTTGCCCTTGTTTTGATTTCCTTTTATCCATAAGGCATGTATGCGTACTTTGCATAATATAATATTCACTTATATTAAGTTCAATATCTTTGTATGAGATAATCATGTTTGCATATGCAAAGTAAAATTATTTTCACTTCAAGTCCGTGTTATGCAATCCTGGAAATACCTCTATGCTATGTTAAGAAACTCAAGGTAGACATTAGCCGTTGTTCAAAGTGTTTTCTGTAAATTGGTTATGTTTTCATTTAAAACATATTGCCTTAAAGTTTTCTGAAGGATTCTGGAGCTAACAGATTATTTTCTAACGGAAGAAATTCCTAGAACTGATGATGCATTTTCATCCTCAGAGAAGTCCATAGGAGTAAGTGGATAGTGCAACATAAAGCTAGAGTTTAGTTGAAAGTACCTGCTCATGTGTGCACTAAGCAAGGCTTAAGAAGGAAGAAATAAATGGAGAAAACAAGTTTTTAAACGTAAAGCTCAAAGCCTTACAAGTCGAAGTCACAAAAAGATCAAAAGGCTCGGAAAGTAATTTCTAAACTTGAGAGGACTTCAAAACTTCTCAAATTTGATCTGGAGAAGATGGTAAATGGCTCTAGGAATCTTAAACTGATGCCTGTTGGTCAACGGCCTTATTTTCAAAAGACTGGGCTAGGATATGAGAGTAAAATGGATGAGAAAGGAAAAACAACCTCATCTAAGAAAGTGAAGAACAAATTTTCTTGCACTTTCTGTCACAAAAAAGGACACCCACTTGACAAGTGTTTCATGAGGAAGAAATATGTCAAACAGGGTTGGGAAATCTCCCTCAAAAGACTAATTGTAACACCCTAACTTTCAACACAATATGCTTAGGACGCATAATGGTTAATCGTTAGTTGTTACTCTTTCATCTCAGAACTTTACTTGATTTTTAAACTTTGAAAGCAAGTTTATGGAAAATATGACCCTTTTTTTGGGAAACCAAACTATAAGCCGTTCGTGTATAAGTTATAGCGTGTAAATATTCATCATATAATACATAATAATAGTATATCTCATTAGCATATTCTTAACCATCCATCACATGACATATATGCAAGTCCACAGGAGAGCATATCATAAACTAAAACATCATCATAGCATAACATTAACTAGAAATATCATATCGTATAATAATAACAATATAGAGATATTTGACCAATATAACATAATAAATGGACTGCCCACCAATAGTGGTTGAGCATACAATAATTCAAAGCTATGCATAACTATGATATAGCCAAACCCCTCATGGGTGCACGTTTGCTAAAACTAACTTCAGAATGTGCGCGAAGATGGGACGACCCTAAGTAAATACAAATCGAAGGACTATCTCCCCACTTCCGCTATGCCACTCTAATCCACACCATAGTACAACTCTCATGCCAAGTAGTCCACGAACATCACCATTAACCTTGTCTGAAGATGAGATGGAAAGAAAGAGAGGAGTGAGAAACTTATACAAGAATCTCAGGAGGGTTTTTTGCCTCCATGTACGTGTCATCATCGTCATCTCAAGAACCTCGGGTTTTATTATGAAAATAGTGGACATAAATAAGGCTCATTTATTAAGTTCCAAATACTATTAGCCGAGGCCTGTATCTTTTAGCATGAATCTTAATGTCATGAATACACCATATCATATTATGAATGCATGTCAATACCTTATGCAACATATCATACAAATCATAGTAAATCATCATAGCATAAGGAACACAAAACATCATAGCATAATCTTTCCTCTTTAACTCTTAGGTGACTTAACTTTCTTATTCTCTTCTAAGGGACCACCCTGATACTTTCTCCTCTTGAGAATTCTAGGTTATGAGTCAACTTTTTTGCCAAATTTGTGAACTTAGAAAAATTATGAAATTGTGAGCATGAAATGTTGAATGATAAGTTATGATGATGGCCATATTTATATGCTCATGTTTGCATCTCTAAATGATATGCTAAGATTAAAGGTGACATAAGACACAAGGAAATGATCCTCTAGACTTCAAGAATTAATGGTTATGAGAGGTGATCTAATAAGGGATCCTTCAACTCAAGAAATTAATGGTTATGGGAGGTGACCCAAAAAGGTGACTTTTTAGACTCCAAGAATTAAGCATAATGACTGGTAACGAAGTTTCCCCAAATTTGCTTTATGCCATGGAATATAGCAATCATGCATAATCCACAATCACAACATACCACAATTCATCATGTATTTGATCACATAAACATCACATTCTTTGCATATATCCATAAGCATGTTATATCTCATTGGAAGGTAAACATGCTCTTACCCAGCATGCCGAAAATCAAGGATCAGACTTAGCTAATTCATGTGCTATGCTCAACAGGATATATACATCATAATAGAAATCATTACTTGCATAATTTAGGAATCAAGCATGCATAGTCATCAATACATTATCTTGCGAGTGCTAAATAGTGTCAAATAGAACTAGAAATTAAAAGTACAAAAGCTTTAGAAATTACATTTTTGACCATTTCCAATTACTAGTTTTTCCCAAAAGCCATTCTAAGACATCTAAGACATATGAAACAATTTTTAACACATTTTGACCTCGTGAACAATGCCAAACAGTGTCCTGATGTTAAACAATGTCAAATAGTGCCAAAATTGAAATTACCAAAAAGTTTAGAAATTACATTTTTAACCTTTTCTAGTTCCTAGTTTTTCTTAAAAACTACTCTAAGACATTTAAAACACATGAAATCATTTTGTCCTTCTTAGAAATTAATTATTACCATTTAAATTAGTAGCAAAACTTAAAGTTTCATAAATAAGGTTTTACTTATTTAAAAATCACATTTTTACTCCTTTTGAATTTCTATCTCTTTCAAAATTTCTTTGTACACTCAACATATAAGATTCAAGTCTTAAAATAGAATAAAACTAACTTCAAATCCAAGCTTGCTATATGGCCAAAATGTACATGTGAATATGTGTCCATGATCAAATTTTCCATTTAAGACCAAAGCGGCAAGTCTTGAGCTTTAGAGACATAGGTGATGACTAAAATCATGAACATGCCATGCAATCTTATTTTAAGTCTTTAACATTATAAGGTGACAACTTAGAAATATAAATATAATGTGCAAGACTTGAAATTTAAACATGAGATGCAATTAGATTTTTTAAGTCTTCAAGATTACAAGGTGGCAACTTGAAATATAAACATGAAATGCAAGACTTAGAATATAAACATGAAAATACAAGTTCATTTTTAAGTCTTTAAGATTACAAGGTGACAACTTGGAACATAAACATGATATGCAAGGCATTGAAATATAAACATGAAGATGTAAGACTAGAAACATAAACATGAATGGAAGTCCATTTTTATATCTTATTAGAGCTCAAAAACAGAAGACTTTAAAGAGTGAGACTTGCAACCCGATTAAGCTCAAAATGAAAATGAGCTTTAGAGTACTTCATTCCCATGGTTCAAAGAACCTCATTTCTAGGACTTACCATCAAGCTCAAAACAACAAAGAAACCAAATGAGTATTCTTTCTCTTCTTTTTATTTGAAACTAAAAATCAAGCCTCAAGCTTTAGAGGTCATACACATGATGGTCTCACAACCATCATCAAGAACACTCATCATCAAGCTATGGCCTTGATCACAACAAAAACAAAAGAAAAGAGTAGAAATGAAAAGAAAACTCAAGAATAAAATCCCTACCAAGTGTGCTTCTTGGTTGAAAATGAAAAGAAAACTTAAGAATAAAATCCTTACCAATATACATGATCTTTTGTAAAGAAAAGAAAGAAAAATCTTATCTTGGAGCAAGGGTATGTTTAGGCCAAAGCAAAGAGAAATTGGAGGAAGGATTTTTGTGTTGATTTGTTGTATAGAGATGAAAGCTTATGTATCTTGGGAAGATCTATGGTGGTGGTGTGTTTTGTTTGAGTTTGGAGCTTGGATATGGAGTAACAATGGTGGTTCTTTGAAGCTGAAGAAGAGGAAGAAAAAGAAAGCTCAAGATGTAGAGAATGAGAGCATTTTTTGGACACAACTTGGTGAACAAGTTTGGCCAAAAAAGTTGGTGGTAAGAATGAGTGTATATGAGTGAGAGTGTTTGAAAAAAATAACATATGAGGGGAAAATGGGGCTGTTTGAGCACTATCTTTGAGGGGGATTAGGTGAGATATTTTTATGTTTCATGAGTGTTAAGGTTAGGATTAAGGGTAGGTTTAATTAGGAATGGTTAGGAATTGGTAATTAGGTGTTTTAGGCTTTCAAGACAAGGTTAGAGAGTTGTCTTGCATGATTAATTAGGCTAAGCTTGATTAATTCAAAATTCAAATGCCAACATGCCCCTAATCTTGAGGAAAAGAAGGAGGGAGGATGTACCACTTGTCTCCTACTTTTACTTTTGTGTCTCATAAAACACTTTTGTCTTTTTCTCACTAATCTTTGATTAGAAATGAGATTAAATTTCTCTAACCAATATTAGGCCTCAATTAACACCAAATAATTATTTTAACTCCAAATTAATTTATAAAAAAAATTAATCTTTAATTAGAGTCTAATATTGCCTATATTCCCTTAATTACTTTAATTAAGCTTAATTAGCACTAATTAGGGGTAAAATGGTAATTTTACACAAAACTCCCCAAGACTCACCTGAACATCAGATATCCCCTAAAATTAACATATCCAACTCCCAAGTGATGACGGGGTCGGTCATCACTTAATCTCGCATTAATTACCTCAAGGACATTTTGGTAATTTTGCACACAGAAAAAATTGGGAGTTGAAATTTTCAAATCTATTGCCATCCAAAACACGTCTAGTCTCTTTCAAACATCAAACTAACCCCTTGAGGATAGCTGGGCAGCCTCGAATTTCGGGTGAAAATGACCTTAAGGGAATTTTGGTCATTTTGCACACAAGAAAATTTGGATTCCCAATTTTCACATAGATTGCTCTCTAAATCACATATAGCCTCATTCTACTATTAGATTACCCCTTTGAGGATGGCCTGGGCCGCTCAATTCTCGTGTAAAAATGACTAAAGGCGTTACACTAACCCAAAAGGACCCAAGAAAGTTTAAGTACGTAAAGTAAAAACTATTTTTGTTAGGTGCGTTTAAGAACGCATGTTGACTAAGACAACAAATGATACATGAACAGTGGTTGCTCCAGACACATATCTAGATCTAGGAAGTGGTTTAGAAACTTAAGTCCAAGAATTCAGGATCAGTCAAATTTCTGATGAAGGTAAGGCCAAGGTCACAGGTATAGGAAATGTTAGTAAAGATGACTCTCACCAAATTTTCAATATTTTACTTGTTGATAGACTGGCTTACTAAGCATTAGCCAATCCTGACCAAGGCTTTGATATTTTATTTAATACTCATGCTTACAAAATTGTAAATCCCACTACTAGACAAGTTATTCTATTTGGCAAGAGACATGATTATACTTATGTGTATTCTTGGATGACCTTCTAGATCAAGATGTAAAATGTCTCGCATCTTTCATGGATGATAAGTGGTTGTGGCATAACAAGCATGGACATGCTCATGTGAAGCTCATTTTTGAGCTCTCAGAAAGTGCTTGTTAAAGGCCTGTTGAAGATCAGATTTGACAAGGATTTAGTTTGTGATTCTGTGAGAAAGGCAAAAACCAAAGCTTCTTACATAACAAAAATGTGGTCGTACCACTAAGCTACTTGAGCTTTTACAAATGGATCTCTTTGGACTAACCAAGATTGCAAGTCTTGCTAGAAAACATATTGCCTTGTCATAGTGGATGATTTCTCTAGATTTACATGGGTTATCTTCCTAACTTCTAAGGATGAAGTGGTTGAAAGATTTGAAGATTTTGAAAAACAAGTTTGTATTGAAAAATATTCTCAAATTATCTTTATAAGATCATATCATGGAGGAGAATTTGAAAATCATGTTTTTAAAGAGTTTTGTTAAAAACATGGCATCTTTCACAAGTTCTCTGCACCTAGAACTCCCCAACAAAATGGGGTTAAGAAAGGAAAAATAGAAGCTTCCAAGAGATGGCCAAAACCATACTTTTAGAAAGTGGTTTATCAAAATGTTTTTGGGCAACATTGTAAATACCTCATGCTATATTCAAAACAGAATCTTTCTAAGGCCAATCCTCAAGAAAACCCCTTATGAGCTATGTAAAGGTAGAAAACCTAACATATTTTATTTCCAGCTTATCTTGTTTTATTCTTAACACTAAGAATAAACTTGCAAAGTTTAATCCTAAATTGAGGATTGAATTTTCTTAGGATACTCTTTGGTTTCAAAAGCCTATAGGGTGTATAACAAAGGAACTCTATTTGTTGAAGATATTATCCATATCAAGTTCAAAGAGCTCAAGAAGGACTTTGCAGATGATCTTGAAGAGCTAGAAGAAACCTTGAGAAGTTGAACCTCAAGGAACCCTCAAAAAGCAAGCATATGAAAGTGCAATCTTTAGAAAGTAAGCTCTAGAACATGGACTATTCAGAGAGCTACTAGAATCCCAAAGCCCTCAGAAAGTGACATTTCTGAGCATGAAGAAGAACAATTTGAAGAAGAAAGAGAAGCTGAAGAACATCAAGGTTCCAGAAACTAAAAAGGAGTTTATAATCTAAAGTAGTTTCTCATAACAAAGTTCTAGGAGACATTTCAAAGGGTGTAAGAATGAAATCCTCCCTTAGAAATTTGTCCAACTGTGCTTTCATTTCCACTATTAGCCTGACATTGAAGATGCTTTGAACAACCAAAGTTGGGTGGATGCTATGCAAGAGGAACTGGATAGTTTGAGATAAGCAAAGTCTAGGCGCTTGTGGAGAAGCCAAAAGGAAAAACCATCATTGGAACCAAATGGGTGTTCAGAAACAAGCTTGATGAAACTGGAAAAATTATCATAAACAAAGCAAGGTTGGCTGCACAAGGTTATAATCAACAAGAGGGAATTGGTTATGATGAAACCTTTGTACCAGTAGTTAGGCTTGAAGCCATAAGAATGCTACTTGCTTTTGTTACCTACAAGGGATTCATTCTTTACCAAATGGATGTCAAGTCTGCATTCCTAAATGGATTCCTCTATGAGGAAGTTTATGTGAAATAGCCTCCTAGTTTTGAATGTGTAAATAATCTTAACCATGTTTTCAAGCTAACAAAGGCACTTTACGGTCTAAACAAGCTCCCCGAGCTTGGTACGAAAGGCTTTCACGACCCACCTAGGAAGCGTGACTTGCACGTGAAGGATTAGGCCCAGAAGCCTCTGGTAATGTGCTTGACTAATATGCATAAACAATAAAATATATTCAAAATATCTCAAGTTTAACTAAATTCCATAATTTTGAAAATATCTCGAAAACATAAATCCTAAATAAGAAACTGTAATAACCATAATCTGGGCAAAAGCCAAACATAATTAATAAAATAACTTATATTGATAAAATAAATAAAACCATATTATGCACGTCTTGGATCCTACTTACACAATTACAGGAACACTACTAAACTAACATAACCTATAATAAGCTTCACTTTGAAACGTAGCTCACCAAAAGAAGCAGCACTACTAAGGAGGATCTTGTGGTGCAACTGAACATGTAGCTATATCAGGGAGGTAAAGAAGGGGTGAGTTCATCAAAGCTCAATGAGTGAGCTTCCACTCACAACCCACATGGACAGGCAACAAAAATACATAACATATAATGCAACAGATATAAAACATTTTATATATAATTACATATAATCGTCCTGAAAACAATAATTTAACTAAATCCATGGTAATAACTAGTAGAGAAACATGAATTATCCTGTACATAAATATTTGAGCTGAATAGCTGAATCTAAGCCAATGGTTAATCTGAATGGGCACCTAACTAGGTCCCATAAATGGACACTATACTAGGTTCCTTATTGTGGGTGAGCTAGTCCTCTAGTGGACCACTTGGTACCAAGGTTAACGATCAATTCTGTAGTTGTTAACTCGTTGATCTGTTTCTGACTAATTATTAGCTAAAAATTAATAGCAATAAAATTCACTATTCTTATTGCTCATACAATATTAGGGTTCATGAAATTTTCTGACTGATAAAATAAATCTAAATCATACATACAACAAGTATAGTCCCATGAGCTTTCTAAAATAATAATTTTTCATGATAACTACAAAACGGAATTTTCTAAAATTTCTATAATTCATAAAAGCATGTTTTCTAGACATAAATCATTCTAAAATTTCATAAATAATTTACATAATACTAAAAAAATAATAATAATGATAAAAAGTATGGCCATGAGCTTAAACCCACTCACCGTTGGTAGCTAGGAGTGTGCTTCCACTAACAACTTGACCTTGGGAGAAGGAATAACATTGGTAACTACCAAACAATATAATGAAAACATAAACAATTTGATTTAATCACCAAATGAGTTTGGGATGATAGGGAGGAAGAATATTGTGAGAAACTATGACTGATAGCACCCAAACTCACAGACTAGATAAAAAGGAGAAGGAATAGACTCAATTCCATGAAGGTCACTTACCTAACAAATAATCAGAGAAAATTGAGAGAACTCATTTTCTCTTTAGGGAAAATCATTGAGGTTAGGGTTCTTGGAAAAATATTTAGGAGTATTATGATGTGCTGTAACACCCAAAAATTACTTAAAAATTAATTTGAACTTTGTTAGTCGTAATTTTAAAAATATAACAGTTTAGCAACGATGATGGCGGCCTAACGGACATATAAAAAAAAAATTTCGGGCCGGTGAATAGTAACCTTGCGGGCCCCACTGGACAGCCAAAACCCTAGATCCTGAAAATGTCAGAATTGAGAAAAGAGAGGGTTAAGGTTAGAAATATTTAGGAATAAGGATTTTATACTTGAATTTAATTTTCGGGTAATATCGGTTCAATTGGTACGTGTTTACCCGTTCGGTGAGATTTCGGTATGTGATTTTTAACATCGAAAGATATTTCCATCACCACAAATGGATGATACCTATCTAGTAAGACATGTGAAGGCCAAGATTTAATCTTGGAATCCAAGATTAAATCTTAGCCATCCATTTTACTTTAACACATAAATGATGATTTACTTTACATAATATCTTCAAAGCATTAAATATAAGAGCCAAGTCACATTTTCTTCCCGAAGGCACCATCAAATTCGGCCAGCCAAGGGAAAGGAGAGTGCAGCCACCATTGTTATCTTCAAGAGCTTGATCTTGAGTTCCAAGCCCAAAAATACTATCCTAGAGTTGTTGAAGCATCAAAAGTTCTTCATTAAACTTGTTCTACACCTAATTCTCTACCAATCTAACTGAACAAAATTTTCATTCCTTATCAAAACCTTGTCTTATACCTCATACCTCACTGATATCAGAGGGGTTTGAAGTTGGATTGGGAGCTTTGGAGGAGAAGGAAGCAAGCTTGGTTAATCTTGAAGCAAAGGAGCTAATAGGTTACTCAAAGTAGGGTTTTTGCTCCTTTTCTTGTCAAATTTTTTTGATCTATTTTGGCATGACCTAGGTCCAAAATTTCTATTTTTATTGTTGGATAATATGTTGATATTGATGTGTGAATTTTGGTGGTGTGTTTGGATAGGGTTAGAAAAGGGTTTTTCTCAAACGAAATTGGGACTAGGCATGGATTCCTAGTTGTCCTGAAGCAGTAATTATGCACGAATTTTCTGGTATAGTTGTGGGTAATTTCATGAGGTATAAAAATTATATGTTGTATTTAACATCTTAAAATAACTACATGAATTTTATTGGGTGTTGATTTTAAATTTTACTACCTCAAAAAAATCAAGGACCAAAATGTGACTGATGTTATCTTGGTTATTGAAACTGAAATAATAAATTTATCTGAATTTATTATCAGAGAAATTGATTGAATTAGCCCATGAAATTTTTACAAGAAGTTATTAACATATTGAAGTATGATTGTAAATTTTCTTATGCCTTGATTCAATCAATTATTAGGGTTAAAAATTTTGGGAACTAATTGAATTGAATTGGTGGCCCCTGACCTTGAAATTTGTACATTTACTGAAGTAGCTATAGACCTCTGTTTCTCTTGAAATTTTTACAGGGTCTTCTAGACATATTAAGTGTCATATAGAATTTTTGTGGCTCTTGAAATGGCTGTTTGTTATGATAATTAAATGTTGTGCCTAGGACAGGAAATCTCCCAAAGTGCTAGAATGTGAGAGTGGCTGAAAATTTGTGGTAAAATGATATCTAGTCCAAGTGTATGGCATATGAATGCATGCTAATTATTTCAATTACTTATCCATAGGGCATGAATGGGCCTCTAATATGATTGAATACCTACATGTGGCTCATGCGTGCATTTGAGAAAAGAGAATATATATGAACTTAAAATGTGCATATTCTGACATATGGACAAAACAGAAACAATACTTAGATTGAATGAGGAGAAGGAAACGAGAAAGAGAAACCTCCCCAAATATTTTGAGTCGATAGACATATCGGCTAGGAATAGATCTATGTGTGATTCGGAAATGGAAAAAAATGAAGTTCGATGATCACGTATAAGGCTCAACTTCCTTCAGCGGACTATCTCCCTTGTGTGGTGTAAACCACTATAGATACCATTTGGTATAAATTATTTATTGTGGAATTGTTCACAACAAATACCCGTTGGGTATAACTAAGTCTTTCCTATGTCAATGAAAAGAGAAAAATGCATTGATTTGATCCTTGTGGCCATAAGTGAAACCATGTCATCTGACAAGTTCATTGCATATATTATATGCTACTCATCTTATTCGGGATTGTTTGCCTTGTGTAATTCAGTAATTATTAGAACATTATGAGATATATGCTTTACTTGATGGAATGCTACAAGAAACCTGTAACGCCCAAATTTTCCTATAATTTTTACTGTCATTAAGAATTATCGAATTACCGTAGGTAAATATTATATAAAATTTGAGACCAAACAATCCTTAATAAAGGAATATAACGTTAGAAGAGAAGTTAGGAGCAATTCGTGCAAGTATTGCAAACCCCAATTTTCTGTACGTGTAAAATGACCAAAATGCCCTTGAGGTTATTTTACTCAGAAAATGAGGATCGTGGGCCCCACCCATCCTCAAGGGGATGTTTTGATGTTAATAAGGGATTGTTTGTGTTATGTGTGTTAATAGAGGAGAAGAATCCTAATTTTGAGCTCCAACGCGAAATGACCAAAACGCCCTTGCGTTTTTTAACTCCAATTTGCGTGCCGCTGAACCTCACTAAAATGTGTTAAAAGGTGTTTTTAAGCCATGATTAACCATTGGTTAAGCTCGGGTGGTCTCGGGCAATTTTTAAGTAAAATGACCGTTTTGCCCCCTCTTGTGTTTTACAAATTTTGAGATTTTTGATTTGTCTAACGAAACCTAAGCAATATTAGGCTCAAATTAAAGCTTATTAAATTCTAATTATTAATCTAGAGTCAAAATTATTTATTTAAATTGATTAGAACCTAAAATTGCTTTAAAACACTCAAATTGCTTACTAATTCACCTAAGCCCTTAACCGTAAATTCTCTAAATTGCATGAATACCTTGCCTACACCTAAATAATACATGGAACACACAAAACCCTCTTCCATGAGGCTGTAATGCATGAAATAATGCAGCCATAATACACCAAAAAATTGCACTAAAATATAATGCCAAAAATCACCATAAAACAAGGAACTTTGAAACATGATTCCATGTTTTAAGCCACTAAACAAGATGATTTTTCCTTCCTTGTCTCCTCCTCAAATTGAATCAGATTTTCCTTTTCCTCTTGTCCATTTATGAGCTTGAATTCTTCTATAAATAGGCATGCTTAGAAGTCATTAGAGACTTGCTCAAAAATTTCACAACTTCAAGTTTTTCCTAAGCTCAAAAACTTTCTTTCTTTCTTCCCCTTGGCTGAAATTCTTTCTTCAACCTTTCAAGAATATTTTCTTTCATTTCACTCCAAGAAACCAAGTTCTCTTCCTTTCCTTCAAATCAGATTAGGTAGGGAGTTGTTTTTAAGTTTATTTCTATGTTTTGCTAAGTGTTGTTCTTGGTTCAAAATGATGATTTCATGGATTTTCTCTAGTTTTTCCATTTGGTTTTCTTCTTCCTTTTTCTTTAACCAATTCGGCCATATGGCCTAGGTGGGACTAAGATGATGGCTTGATGATGAGGACCTTGAAGGTGGGTTGTGAATCCATCACAAGTTAGGCCTCTAAAGCTTGAAAGTTCCACTTGATGCAAAACTTTAAAGAATGATGTTTTTATGATGATTTTATGATCTTGAGTTTAGAATTTGAAAGATGTATTTCTCACTTTGTCTTGTTAAGATATATATATTGAATTTGTATTTCTATAAAGTCTTGAAGGAGCTCTAGTAAAGAAATCAAATGAACTTGCATCCATGTTTAAGTTTATGCCTTGCATAATCATGTTTACTTTCTATGTCATCACTAAAATTTCAAGAATGAATAAATGAACTTGCATACTCATGTTTAAATTTCCAAGTTTGCATTTCATGTTTATATTTCATGTTGTCACTTAATCTCTAAAGATAATAAAGAAGTTGCATCTCATATTTATTTTATGTTCTCACTTTATTTTATAATGGCTAAAAGAATCAACGCATGACATGTTTATTTTTATGTCATCACCTAAAGATCCTAGAGCTCAAAGACTTACCCAAGTATCACAAGCAAAGAAATAAGATTATTGGAGTTAAAGAATTGATTCTTTAAGAAGTCTTGAGATTGGAGCTTAAAAAGATGTAATAATAATTCTCTTCTCCCTTCACCGGTCCATGCGTTACCGCGCTCCTTCTTAAGATTCTCTCTCCTCCACTGGTCCTATGGACTACGCCGCTCCAGTTTCTTGCATCATGTTTATATTTCAAGCTCTTGCATCATGTTTAATTTTCAAGTCATCACCTTAAATCTTAAAGATAAAGAAATGGATTTGCATATCATGTTTATAATTCCAAGTTATCACCTTATAATGACAAGATTAAAATGAGGTTGCATAGCATGTTTATGATTCTAAGATATCACATAAATCTCTTAAGCTCAAGACTTGCTCCTTTTATCTTAAGTGAGAATTTTAATTATGAAGATTCTTTCAAAAAGAATTAGTTTCTAAAAGAGTTTTAAAGCTTTGCAAGGATTCTACGGGAAACTAATATTTTATGTTCACTTAAAATGTGATTTTATACAATTATATGAGGTTCATGATTCGGCTTCTGATATGAGATTAGTACCAATAAATGATGATGATTTAATATGTTTGAAGTTGTGATAATTATGGTTTATTCTATGCATGTTAGAGATAAAACTAGCTTCCTAGAAAACCGTAAAAGCAAGATTTCTAGAACTTTAGAGAATGAAATTTATGCATTTTGTCTAGAGCCTTTAGTGACCTTAAGAACCAGATATTATTATGTTTAGATAAGGGACAATGATTCATAATTGGTTTAGTAATTAATTTTAGCATCATAGGGAAAGCCGGTAACGAGAAAGGGTTAAAAACATAACTTCTAGCACACGTAAAACCTTAAGAACAACTTACTGTCTATGCTACCCATATAGTCTAATAATGTTCTTAAGGCTTATAATTGATGGTAATAAATCCCTTAGATGCATAAGTAATTAGTTTGATAATTAAGGTTACCCAATTTTAGAGTTCGGTTATTTAAGGAGCTTCCTGTGAAAATTTTAGATGACATCTTTTGATGCTTTGGAATGTCAGTTATATGATGATGTAATGCCTATTGAGAATTTGATATTATTGAATGATTTCATGGCTTGCATGTTATAATTGCTATTGCAAACAATGAGAATGTTCATGCATCTTGATGATTATGATATAACATGCTAAGACTTAATGGTGACTTAAACTCATGAGGAAATGATCCTTTGGACCCATCAGACTATAGGTGGTGAAAAGGTGATCTTGAGAAAATGATCCTTTAAGACCCATCAGACTAGAGGTGGTGAAAAGGTGATTCTTGCCCCTAGCCCGTTCTCTCAAAAGGGTAGAGTTGGGATTTTAACTTATCAAAAGGGATAAGTATATGCTAGTGACGACTAGTAAGGTATGAGCTCATAACCTAGATTACTCCCAAAAGGGTGGAGTATAGGGTGGCCCCAAGGAAAATAATGATGATGATGACAAGATTTTAAGTCACCTAGGACACTAAAGGAATGAAATATGTGCACCATATCTTGTGCATAGCTATTATGGTATGATGTTCTTCTGCATAGCATTTATGAGATGATGATGGGAAATATGATGTTCTTCTATGCATAGTATTTATGATATGATGATGAGAAATATGATGTTCTTCTATGCATAGTATTTATGATTTAATGATGAAGAATACGATGTGTGGATAAAAGGAAAAGTTCATTATAAACATGACATGCTAAGTTTATGATGCATTATAAGACGCATGATTAAAAGGGACGAACCTCGGTAAAGTATATTTTCGAACTTAATAAATCAATCTTAGCATGCTCACTATTTCATAATAACCCCGAGGTTCCTGGGGACGATGATGATGACACAATGCATCATGAGGTGAGTACCCTACTGAGATTCTTTTTATAAGTTTCTCACTCCCTCTATTTTTCTTTCCATCTCGTCTTCAGAAATAGAAGGAAGCGTTCGTGAATCACATTGAGGCTTCACCGGGTAGCTGAACTTGATCCTCTAGTTTCACTTGTATATTTCAGATATCTATCCCTATCCCTGGAGTGTTATTACTAGGTGCCATTAATGGATGTCCTTCCATCCATATATTATTTATGTTTTGTTAGATTGCCTACACTTAGTCTTATTCTGTTAGTAGGCAAAATATCTATATGATATGTAATTATGGATGCTGTATGATGGAGCCAATATATTATGATGTGATGTTTGTAAATCCCTATGTGTCTTTTAAATTTTGCTAAATCATTCACGTTAAGCGCGGCTCACGTTTTCAATTATGTTTTAAAAAAATGGCTCGTAATTTCACTAAGTATTTTCAAAGCATGATTAAGGAATTGAAGCAAAGAGTAAAGTCTAGTAATTAATCAGATACTGCCTAGGTGTATTGGGTTAATTATTAGGGTGTTACAAAACCCACTTTGGAAGAATGGTTTTGAACGTTAAAACGAATCTTTGTTATATGTTGCATGCTCACTTTTTCTTAATAAACCGAAGTGGCTGGGCGATGACGATGACATTATAATGGTGTAACTAGGGGATTTCCCTACTGAGAATTGCTTAATTCTCACCCCTACGTGTTTGTGTTTTCGTGTCGTCTCCAGGTTAAGTCAGAGGATGACGCCTACACAGAAGAACTCGGAATGGCAATAGTGTACAGTGAATATTTATATTATGCTGTATTTTGTGGAATGGATATGTATGTAACTATATTAGAGAAGAAATATGTACTAAAACTTATAGAGGAGCTTCCTCTTGTACTCAGCTACGTACTCGATGAATGTAGTGTTCTTTTGTTATATGTTTTACTAGAATTGCGCTTAGTTATTATCTACATTACTCGAACTTGCTATAGATACTTAAGAAAGGTCTGCAAATTAATAAGTAACAACTCTCGAGTATGATGTTATGACTTGAGGATGGGGTTGTACTTGGGAGGATGTTACATGTGCCAAATGTATATTAGGAGCCAATATGAAACTGAAAACAGAACCGCTTAGTGTCAGGTGCATCCTGTATTCAAACGAATGAATTTCATATATATTATGAATGAACCAACGCCACAACTGGGTACTGTAGTTGGATTAAAATCATGATAACATTAAGCATTTAACTACTTAAATAAAATGGTATTTGTTGGAATAATAATAATTATTATTGTTACGTTAGTTAATTTGTATGTATAATAATAATAATAACTCACATACCACTAAATTTCGTATTTGGGATATTACATACTACCCGCGTAAACGAGATTTGGTCCCCAAATCCAAACAACATACCTTGCGGTGGAAAAAGGTGAGGATACTTGATTTTCATAGCTTCTTCAGCTTTCCAAGTCACTTCCTTACCAAAATAGTTCCTTCAGATAACTTTTCCTAAGGCTACTTTCTTTGAGTAAAGCTTCTTGATCTGCCTATCCACAATGGTAATCCATTCCTCTTCATAGGACAAACTCTCATCAACTTGGATTATTTACGAGTAAGAGCTCGTGAGACTAGTTAGGCATAAATTTCCTGAGCATATTGACATGAAACATTGGGTGTATGGCTAATAAACTAGAGAGTTCCAACCTTTAGGCCACTGCTCTAACTCTCTCTACAATCTCAAAGGGTCGATAAAATGAAGGCTTAATTTTCCCCACTTACCGAACCTCACTACCCCTTTCATAGGGGATACCCTTAGAAACACATGATCCCCAACCTCAAACTTTAACTTGTGCCGACGGTTCTCTGCGTAAGACTTATGCCTAGACTATGCTGCCAAAAGACGCTCCCTAATCAACTGAACCTTCTCTAAGGTTTCCTAAACTAGGTCCAGGTCTAGGGACATAGCTTCCCTTAGCTTAAACCATCCGATGGGAGACCTACAACGCCTCCTATACAAGGCTTTAAATAGTGCCATCTAGATGCTTACCTCAACTCCTTTGTATGAAAACTCAATCAAGGTGGACGATTATACCAGCTCCTTTTGAAATCTAGCACACAGGCTCTAAGCATATCTTCTAAGGTCTCTGTCTGTCTAGGATAAAAAGCTATGGTCAAATCCATACGCGTTCCAAAGGCCTCTTAGAATGCCTTCCAGAATCGCAAAGTGACCTGGGACCCAATGTCTAATATGATGGATCCTGGACATCGTGAAGTCTGACTATCTTGTTGATGTACAACTGGGCATATTACATGCACTAAATATGGTCCTTCCTGGCAAAAAATGTGCTGACTTGATCATCCTCTCTCCTATCACCCATATGGAGTCGAACCCTTTAGTGGTCTGAGGTGACTTGACTATGAAGTCCATGGCTATCCTCTCCCACTTCTGCTTTTGGAATATCTATCTATTGGAGTAACCTTGCTAGTGTGGTGCTTAGCCTTGACTTGCTAGCATACTAAGCATTTAGTTACAAAGTCACCAACATCTCTCTTCATACCATCAGACCAGAACAACAATTTTAGATCCTGATACATCTTATAGGCTTCCTCCATCAATTTTCTTCTCAGCTCACCTCCTGCGGGTACACATAAACAGTTCCCAAAGTGCAACACACCCTCAACATCAACTGAGAACTCCGTATTCTCACCTGATGAATATCCTCAACTAACTTAGCTAGCTTCGGATCTTCACCTTGTTGTGCCTTGATCTATCCCATTAAGGTTGACTAAGCCCTGATATGAGCTAGAAAAACCCCTGTATCACTAAGGCTAAGCTGAACTTCCTCTGCTTCCAACATGTGGATATCCTCCATTAGACTCTTCATTGGCACTACGTGGGCCAAACTACCCGCCGACTTTCTACTCAAAGCATCTGCCACTACATTAGCCTTTCCTGGGTGGTACGAGATTGTCCAGTCATAATCCTTTAGCAACTCAAGCCATCTACGTTGTCTTAGGTTCAGATCCTTCTGTTGAAAAATATACTTCAAGCTCTTGTGGTCTATGAAGATCTCACAAGTCTCTTATAGGTAGTGCCTCCAAATCTCAAGGAAAAAACCATTGCTACCATCTCTAAGTCATGCATGGGATAATTCTACTTGTGCTTCTTGAGTTGTCACGAGGCATACACTACAACTCGGCCATGCTCATCAGGACATAGCCAAGTCCAACTTTCAAAGCATCATATAATCCTGAAAAAACTCCTATCCTTGAAAGTAATACCAAAACTGGCGTCAAGCATGTCTTAAGCCTGAAAACTCTCTTTACACTCTTTAATCCATTGAAACCTAACTTTCTTCTATGTTAGCTTAGTCATGGGTGCTGCAATCTTGGAGAAGTCTTGAACAAACTACCTGTAATATCTGCTAAGCCTAAGAAACTATGGACTTTGAAAACTATTGTAGGTCTAAGCCATTGCTACACGGCTTCCACCTTCTTTGGATCTACCAGAATACCATCCTTAGACATCATGTTCGAGGAACACCACCTGATCTAGCTAGAATTCACACTTGGAGAACTTTGGCATATAATTAATTCTCTTTCTAAGTCTCTAGAGCTATCCTAAATGCCTGTTCATGTTCCTCCTTACTCCTGGAATACGCTAAAATGTCATTCATGAAGACAATCACACAATGGTCTATAAATAGCTTAAACACCCTATTCATTAAGTCCATGAAAGCTGGGGCATTGGTAAACCCAAAGGACATCACTAAGAACTCATAATGCCCATAGCGAGTTCTGAAGGTCGCCTTGGGTATATCCTCATCCTTAATCCTTAGCTGATGGTAACCAGTCGAAGGTCAATCTTGGAAAAACATGTTGCCCCCTGAAGCTGGTCAAAAAATATCATCAATGCAAGGCAAGGGGTACTAATTCTTGATTGTCACCTTATTTAAATGCCTGTAATCTATACGCATTCTTATCAAACCGTCTTTCTTCTTGACATACAACAGTGGAGCACCCCAAGGAGAGGTACTTGGCTGAATAAACTCCATTGTCCAATAACTCCTGTAATTGTTCTCTCAATTCTCTTAACTCTTCCGGAGCCATGGGGTACGGTGTAACGCCCTAATTTCTCCTGTTTGAGTACAAATGACCAAAATGTCCCTGAGGTCATTTTTACCAGAATTCAAGGACAGTCGACCCGACAATCTTCGAATGGGTCAACTCAATGTTTAAAAGGGGATTATATTGTTATGAATGATATCTAAGGTGAAAATCTCATTTTCTAAACTTTCGGCTCAAAATGACCAAAATACCCCCTGTGTCTACACGGGTAAAAGGTGCCGTTTGAGCCCAGAATTTTTCAGGAAGTTTAGAATGATGTTTTTAAGTGATGTTTGATGTTTAGTCGAGCTCGAAGGTCCGGGCAGGTTTAGTGCAGAATTACCATTTTGCCCTAGACAGTGTCCAGTGAGCCTAACAACGCAATTAAGCAAACCTAAGCAATATTAAGCTCTAATCGAAGATTAATTTATTTCGATAATTAATCTAGAGTCAAAATGATTTATTAAGGTTAATTAGAACCTAAGATTGCTTAGTTAAACTCTAAGTGCATTCTTTAATCCAAGATTCCTAGTCATGGAATCTTGAATAGTATTTTCTCTCCAATTCCTTAAATTAAGGAATTGTGCCATACCTCATTTGACCAAGAAAATGAATTTAATTTGTTAATCTAGTATGACCACTCCCTAATCAAGTCTTGACCTTCCTAATTACCCAATTACCTCACTAAACACCTTCTTATAAACTCCTAATCAAAAGCCTAATCAAAGACACACCTAAACACACCTTTAACCCACAATTAGATGAACTAATTTTCTCTCTTCTTGGCCTTAAGTGGCCGGCCACTCCCCTCCATAGCCCATCATGTGTTGTTTTAATTATACTCAAGAGCCATACTTCAAGCCATGCTTTGCCCATACCTCACCATGCCTTCAACCATACCTTTGTAAGAGATATTTCTTCTCTCCTTCCTCCCTCAAAGTGGCTGGTTCCTCTCCCCCATGGAAGCCTCATTGTTGAAAATTTCTATAAATACCAAGCCTTGATGAACCTTGTCACACTTTGGTTCATTTGTTAAGTTTACACATCTTGCAAAAATTCCCTCATTTCCTCTCAACTCACTTTGGCCGAGTTTTTCCTCAAGACTTCAAGAGGATTTCCTTCTCATTTCATCAAGAAAACAAAGCTTCCTTACATCTCTCTTCAAGACTTCTTTAGGTAGGGGTTTTGTTTTAATGTTTTGGCTTGTGTTCTTAAGAAAAGTTCTAGCTTTCTCTTGGTTTCAAACTCTTTTCCTCTTCCCTTTTTCTTTCGGCCAGAGGCCCTTTTATAAAGAGAACATGAGCTTGATGATGAGGTTTCAAGATAATGACTTGATAATGTCATGTGAGAAACCTCTAAAGCTTGAAACAACTTGGTCTTGGACCATACATGCCTTGATTTCTTCCTTTTCCTTGATAAAGTTTGTGGTTTTCTTTCTTTTCTCTTCATGATTTCGGTTTCCTTTGTTTTGGTTTGAATAAAGTTTGCTAAAAATTGTAAAGTAGAGCACAAAATTTTTGTTAAGAAAAATTAATCCTAAAATTTCAAAAAGCTCTAAGCTTACCCTTGCCAACCTTAAAGTTGGTTGGCCGTTCTAAGAGTTTACTCTAGATTGAAGCCCATGAGCAATAAAATAAAGAATATGAGTAGTTCTATTTATGTTTGTTTTGTTAAAGTGTTGATGTTTTTGGTTTTAATTCATTTTCTTGAGCTTGATGATGAAGTTCAAACCAAAGACTTCTTTGAAGACTTGGTGTTAAGAACTCTAAAGCTCACCTTCCATTGTTAAGATACATGTTGGGTTAAGGCCTTTGATGTTCCTCTAAAGTCTTGTAGGAGCTCTAGCCAAGATAAAACAAGTTGCATTCATGTTTAAGTTTATGTCTTGCATCTCATGTTTATTTTGATGCCATCACTAATCTCATAAGAATAAATGAAATGAACTTGCATTATCATATTTAAATTCCTAAGCTTGCATTTCATGTTTATATTTCAAGTCATCACTTAATCCTTAAAGATAATAATGAGGTTGCATCTCATATTTATTTTATGTCCTCACTTTACTTTGTAATGAAGAGTAAAATGAAGTGCATAGCATGTTTAAGATTATGTTATCACCTAAATACTCTAGAGCTCAAAGACTTGCCCTAAGTATCTTCAATGGGGATCTCTAATAAAAAAGAGATGGATGTGTTTTAGTATGATTCAATGATGGTTTGATTTTGCAAAATGTATGGATGATTTCAGGAAAATGTTGGAAAACTTTTATGAGGTCTCAAGGTGTTTAAATAGTTTGGAATGTGTCAAAAATCATGTTTTCTCAAATTTCGAGGTTCTGGTAATCGATTACCAGCTTATGTAATCAATTACCAGAGGAGTTTTTCGAAGGACTTTTGGTTTTGGTAATCGATTACCAGAGACAATGTAATCGATTACCAAGGCTGTTCTTCATGCCCAGAATCTCCCTAAAACTTGTAATCGATTACCTGTTAGTGTAATCGATTACTATGTTCTTTATTTTTCGGAAACGATTTAACCCTAAGTAATCGATTACCATTGTATGTAATTGATTACCCGGTTGTTTTAAACCCAAAATAAATTTAGCTCCTGGTAATCAATTACTAGGCACATGTAATCGATTACCAAAACACCTTTTGCTCCTGAAATTGTCCCAAGAGAAAACTAGCAACTTGTGTGCACTTATAACATGAGTTTATGTGATTACATGTGATGAATATTTTGATTTCTGTCTTATCCTTGTGGCCACTGTATATATTCTGTTTGAGGAGTTAGAATGCGTAATGTTATGCTTGAGTGAACTGAGGAACGTTTTCGGAGGATTGGTGAGACTAAACAAATAGGAGAAATTAGAACTAGAATCTTAAAGTGCTTAGACACAAGAATAAAATTTCTGTTCCAGCATAATTGAGCTTAAGGAAGATGGTACATAATTGGTGATTATGCCTAGGAGTTGAACATAGAATCTTAGGCGAAGATAGAACTTAGAAAAGAGTTAAGGCATAGATTCTAGAATCCCTATAGTTGAATAAATGATCTTGATGAGTAATCTATATAATGCTATTGAATGAATTAGTGAGCATGATGTTAGAAGAATTATAAAGAACAATTCCCCTAGATATGATAAAGACTTGCAATGGGTGATAAGATTACTAGAAAAGAATTGAAGACCCAAATGGGCCAAAGCATAAGACACCATGAGATAGGAGGTGTAATGTAAGCATGAGACTGAGAGTATATTCTTAATGACATGAATATGATTACATTTCAAGTATGAAACCTTATGTGTATAATTGATATATTGATATGATGAAGTGTTGTATTTAAGATGCATGAGGTTTCCAAATATGAATGAGATTAAGGAATATGCTCATGTGAACTAGAAAGTTATTGATTTGAGAAAGTTCCATGGAAATGATGCATGTGATTGAGATTATGTGGCATGACTCAATTTGAGGAAATTCGGAGAGTAGCTGTTATGTCGCCGAATTTCCGTCAAATTTGAGAGACTTAAGAAAGTTTTTGAGAAATATGATGTTTAAGGTGACACACCGAGACGTACTTCTCCTGCTTCTGAGGAGAAGGTAAAACCGTGAGGGCATAGACATTAGCTGCCAAAGCGGACAAAGTCACTGGCTTAACCAGTCGATGCGTTTCGAAGAAGGAAAAAGTCCCATGATGGGTGATCCTTAGGCCCCCTACCCGTACTTTAGAAGTCGGGATTATGATGATTATGATTATGATTATGTTTATGATTCACTTATCAAGAGGATAAGTAAGAACTAGTGACGACTAGTTAAGGTATGAGCTCATAGCCTAGTTTAAAGGGTGCGGTTACTATTATGTTTGGTGTCACAAGATTAAGATGAAGGAATGATGTTCAAAGAAAAGTTTCATGCCACTTAAATATTGATTGATTATTGTTTGGTTTGCCTAAAGAACTGCCATGCATCTATGAACTATTATGTTGCATACATGCATTAATATTCATTATAAAAGACATGGACCTTGAATAAATATCTTTTGTGAAAACTTCATAATAAACCTATGCATGCTTAACCTTTTCATAATAAACCCAAGGTTCCTGGGACGTAAGTGATGTCACTAGGATAGAGGATTTCCCCTGAGATTCTTTAGCAAGATTTTCACCCCTCTCTCTTTTCTCTTCCGTTATGTCTTCAGACATCGATGGCGTCATTCGTGATCTTCATTGACCCGCCCACTTGGGTGGTGCACTATGACCCCAGCATCAGTCCTATCACTTCAAGAGTCATTGTGAGGTGCGCGTTTTTGTGTACGTGGAACACCCATTTGCTTTCCCCATCACCAACTATCATTTCGATCCAACTTCACCTTTTAGCGACGACCTGATCTTTGAGAAGACGTGACCTTGAGATGAGCGACCCATCGTGCCCGTCCTTCCTCATCGGCGGCACGCGGATACCCCAAGTATGTTCCCCGTTCTCAGCGGAGGCCGATCCCTCGGAGGGCTCTTCCCTTATTTCCTATGGATCTCAGTGGAGGTAGCGAGGACACGGTCACCCAGCCGAGGCATGCGAGGCGCGTTCGACGAGAGGCGACCACGTGCGGAGGCCACGCCGTCCCTTCATTCCCATGCCTAGATCTCCGCTTCGTTGGGTTACATCCGAGGAGCTCCGTCAGCAGGCTACATTTCCCCATCCGAGGATAGCGTCATTAGTAGGCGTGGAGGGTGAGGGTAGTGATAGTTGGGCATTTTATCTTTTGGGGTCTTACCATGTACTTGCTTTTATTTTCCTTTCCGTCGATGTATTTCCAGTTTCTTGTCCTGCAAGCTCTGCCCACTCATATGGGTAAGACTTTATACTTTGCTCGATATTTCTGTAGTGATGTACTAAACTATGTTAATTAATGTTATGAGGAATGTTTTCATGATTAATGTGTTCTTTATAGCTTTTGAATTGTATGATTTATTCTTCCGCTTCACGTTTTGTTTATGTTATGTGCGAATGGCTCACACTTTGTTTTACATGTTTCATTTCAAAAACAAAAAAAATTTACCTGTATTTTCCGCTAAGTTATTTCTAAAAGAGTTTAAAAGGAAGTAATAACTAATAATTAATCTTGATACGTCATAGGCGTATTGGGTTAAATATTAGGGTGTTACGTACGGGGGTATAGAGATGGGCATAACTCCTGGCTCAAGCTCTATCCTATACTCTACTTCCCTCTCTGGTAGCATACTGACAAGTCATCTAGAAACATATCTGGAAACTCATTAGCTACTGGATCCATGCCCAAACTTGGTGTTTCTGCCTCTATATCCTTGATTGCAGCTAAAACTCTATAACTACCTCTATCTATCAACCGTAGTGCACTCATTGCTGATATCAACCTCGTTGGTGTCAAACACCCTGTACCCAGAAGCTCTCTTGGCTTATCACCTGGACCTCGAATCTTACCACCTTGTTGTAGTAATCTACCATGGCATAGCATGAGGCTAACTAATCCATACCCAGAATGATGTCAAAGTTAGATATGTCCAACACTATTAAATCTACTAGTGCATCCATGTCAATAACTTTGACTCTACATGATCTATACACTATCTATACAAGGAAGGGTTCTTCTGAAAGTACCCCAACTAAAAATAGCTCCTCAACATCCTCAAGGAATCTCCCGAACCATACAGCAAAGAGGGGTCACATAAGAGTAGGTGGACCCCTGGTCAAACAACTACATGGCATCGAAGGAACATACTGTCGTCATCCCTTATCACTTCATTTGAAGCCTGAGCATCCTGACGAGTTATAGCAAACAAACGGGGCCCTCTACTACCTTGGCCTCTATCGCTTGCTCCTCTACTACCTCCTGACTGCCTCCTCTACTAAGAGTATGTGATGCAGCTGGGCATTCTGGTATGGGCTCTGAAAGGGTAACTCTACCCAACTGACCTCCTGTTGGCCTTCCTGATGGTGACCCTTACTTGAACCCGCTCTACTTGAGAAAGTGCTAAGAACCCTGGCTTTCTTGTTAGCCTCTAACATCGCCCAATGTTCCACTAGACCATTCTTAAGGCCAATCGCTATGTCTACCACCTGAGCATAGTCCATGGTCCTGACATGGAGTTGCAAATTGAGGAACATATCCATGGGCAGACCCTAAACAAAACGTCTTACCCTAGTTGTCTTTGTCGGTATCATGATGAAGGTTGCCTGCGGTTAAGTGAAACACTTATCATATTCTATAACTATCATGCTTGGAGTTAAACGGAGCTTCAAAAACTCCTTAATCATCTGTGCCTCCAGCTCTCTGATATGAATCTTTGCATGAAGGCTTCCTTGAGTTGTTCCCAAAGGGAGAACTAGTAGTCCCATGCCTCTGATGGAACTCCTGATACCATAACTCTGCTTGGCCTCCAAATTGGAAGCTAGCCAACTCCACTACTCTCTCTGAAGAATGATGAATGATGCCAACTATCTTCCCCACATACCTGAGGAATTCCTAGTGATCCTTAACTGCCAGATGTCTATTAAAGGTGGGAGTCCATCCTTTTGAAATGCTCCAAGGCTAAGTCATTAGTATATCTGACTGTATGGGGCTGTGTAGTCGCCTTTAGCTGCTTGGTCATCACTGCGAACTCCTTTCAGAAGGTTTAATGCAATGTTTTGAATGGCAACAAAACCAATTCAAAGAAAATATTTTGAAGAACAACTAATGTCTACCCTAAGTTTCTTGAAAAGTACACAGGTATTTTTTGTTTGCATAATATAGACTTAAAGCGAGAACAATTTCACTTTGCATGTGTAAACATGATTTATCTCATATGCAGAGATTGAACCTAAAAGAAAGTGAACATTATATCATGCAAAATACGTATACATGCCTACGGATCAAAGGATTTCATATCAAGGAAAGAAACCAAGGCATGGGTATTCAGGAAGTAGTGCTGGACATTAGAAAGTATGCTTATCACGAAGATATCAAGAAAGCTCTGAGAACAACGTGCCACAGTCTTCAATCATCATGATTGCAAATCTTTCATCTTCATAAAAGTTGGATTGAAGACTAGAAGACCAAAGAATCATCAAGGAACTAATTCCGCACTTCAGAAAGTTCACTTCACTGTGGAGCGCGAACGTTATTGGAAAGGAGGGAAATTTGAATTTTTGAAATTCAAATTTAAAGTCAAACCTAGTTTCAAACTTGTGGGTCATATCTTCTGCCAACTTGATCAACCAACTCAGCTTTTAGAAGAAATAGTTCAGAAACCATGTTCAAAAAGTAATAGCAGTTTTGAAGTATCATCAGAAACCTTAATCTCACAACGGCTTCTGCAAAAGCTCCGATAAATAGATAGGCTACTTTTCTAAATTGCTTTTCCAAGACACAAATGGATGATCAACACATGTCACCTGGAGATCTGATCAAGGTCAACAGTCATAAAGGAAGACCATTTATAAATAGATATTATGCTTCAACGTTAAGATGATTGAGGCTGCACAAGGGAGGAAACTCTGTGCAAATCTCCTTTCATGTCCGCAAGGTTCATCATATTATCATGTAATCAGTTTCCTTGCTTGTAAAAATCCATGCTCTTGAATAGTTATATGTTCTTCCTAGGAAGATTTGTGGAAAGAAGCCATTTAAGTTATCCCTGGTCATTCATTATATTTTAAGGAAACTACATTTGTGTCCTTGATTCGGTAGTGATAAGTATGAGATAACTTGGAGAGGCTAATGTAAAACTACTTACAACACAATAGTAAGGTGTTCTTGCTACTTCAGTTCAGCTTGGAGAGGCTGGAAAAGACTACTCGGTTCAGCTTGGAGAGGCTGGTGACTAACTACTTTCAACGTGATTGTAGGGATTGTCTACTTGTCACGAGGTTAGATTGAAGAGGCTAGTACAAGACTACTCAAGGTTCAGGTTGGAGAGACTGGTGAATAACTACTTGGTTCAGCTTGGAGAGGCTGATGAATAACTACTTTCAAAATGACAGTAAGGGTTGTCTACTAATCACAGGGTTAGCTTGGAGAGGCTCATATAAGACTATTGAAGGTTCAAGCTTGGAGAGGCTGGTGAATAACTATTGAACTTGTGACAGTGGAGGTTGTCTACCAGTCACAAGTGAGAGCTTGGGAAGGCTAATGTAAAGACTATCTATGTTCTTTCTCTGGTTTGAGAAAGATGTTTTAGTGGAACCTCAACATGTGTTGAGTATTGGATGTAGGCAGTTTGGCCGAACCTATAAAATCAATTGTGTCATATCTTCTTCCTTCTAATCTTTTAATATCTTTACTTTATTTATAACGTTGTTTTATATGCTCATATATCCTTTTAGCATTTCTATTATATATTGAATGCTTTAGAGATCTACTTTTTGAAGCAACTAATCCTATTTCCACTGCACTTTAAGCATAATGCTTGATAGTTCTTTTGCTAAATGTTTCAGATGTGAAAAGAGGCAAAGCACAATTCAACTCCCTTCTCGTGCACTTTTTTAGCTACAAGTAGTATTAGAGCTAAGCCTTTGAGGGTTTGAGCAGTCAAATGACCAAGGATAAAGATTTGAGGGAAAGAATAGCTAAATCTACGGAAGATCACTCTACCAATGACCATTTTTTTCTCTGATGAGACTCTTGGTTTGGCCAAACAAAGAATATATGAAAATTTTACAAATGCTGCTTGAAGATCTTGATGAAAAGTACTCTATCTCATAAATGAATACTCTTCATGGATTTCTTAATATCCATGAAATCAAGCTCTCTGAGATTCATGATGGACTCATAAAGAAGAGTATGTTCTTTGTTCCTAAAGTCAACATATCAGAAGCGAGAGAAAGCTATATGCAATGGAAGTTGTCGAAACCTCAATTAAAGAGGGTGTATCTGATGAAATATTTGAGAATATAAGGCAGAGATCTCTATGTTCATGACCAAATTGTTAAAGGACTGAAAAGGTTGAGCCAAGAAAGGAAGAGACATCAATCTCAGGAAAGGTAAAAGGGGAAAGAATATATTAAAAGAGAAACTTGCTATCTGATATAAGAATAATCTTTATGAACCTTCTTATCCAAAGTTCCCAATCTCTGAAAAGTTTTCTCTTTCAAGAAAAAGAGTTAGCGAGCTACTTGGAGCATCTCTCAAGACATAAAGAATAGGTCAAAAAGTCATGATGGGCTAGAAGATGTCACAAATTTATACTTCATGACATGAGTACATCTCAACAAAAATGTGAGGTAAGAGTATCTGAACTCAATTTTTTTCCTACATGATATGATGTGTTGCTATGAAATTCTCAAGTTCATTCCTTTAAATATCCCAACTAGTAAAGGAACTTGATAGGTTGCCTCATAAATTGAAGTCTCAAAAAGAAATGAGAAAGATGTTAGAAAGTTATTTTTGAATTTGAGAAGGCTTCATGGCTTTTGATATCTGACCTAGCTTATATGATAAATGGTACAAAAATCTTGTTTTTATGCTAAAGGTCAGAAGCCATAATTTAGGAAACTGGGTTGAGATATGAAAAGCATATATGAGAGAAGAAGCAATGGATTAAAATCTCTATATTATGTTTGTTTTCTCTACCTCAGAGAAAATACCCACCTGACAAATGATTCTTGAGAGAGGAATCCTTTAGAAAGGATAAGAAACCTTTCCATTTAAAACTAACCAAAAGGGGCCCAAGAAAGTCTGGGTACCAAAATAAAAAACTATTCATACTACAGGTATGTCTGAAAAAGTCCACCAGGACTTATCCTGAAATCAAGAAATGGATCAGAAGCTCAAAGCCTAAGATCCTTAAACAACGCATGCTGGTGATGAATATGCTTAAAGAAGTCTTTGCTAATGATATCAAAAGAACTAAAGTAAAGTCTTGAGAAAATGAATCTCAAGGAAGTTACAAAAAGCAAGCGGATGAAAGTAATATCTTCAAAAGTAAGCTCCAGAACATAAACTCTTCAGAAAGCATATTCAGAACCTCAAAACTTTCAGAAAAGTAACTTTTCTAGGCATGAAGATGAGCAATTTGAAGATAAAAGAGAAGCTAAGAAATCTCAATGATATAGAAACTATAAGGGAGTTTCTAATTTAAAGACAACTTACTTAAGACAAAGTTTGTGGAGACTTTTCCAAAGGTATGAGGACCAAGTCATCCCTTAGAAATATGTCAATATATGCTTTCATCCCCACCTTTAAGCTTGAATATGTTAAAGAAGCTTTGAGATAATCAAAGTTAGGTGGATGCGTTGCAAAAGAAGCTGACCAAGTTCGAAAAAGAAAAGTCTGGTCAACCAGTTGAAAAATCATCATCAATACAAAGAAGTCTTTCAAGAACATATTCAATGGTGCTAGCAAAGTCATAAAGAACAAAGCAAGAGACTAAGCATAGAAGAAGAAACCAGTGGATTCTACCGTTTTGCTGAAATAGCTTGATCCTTGGGTCATGCAAGAATCAAAATATCATTGCTTTCTCCTCTGCGGGCTGAATATGTAGTTGCCACAAAGAAGTTGCACCCAGATGTTGCGGATAAAGAACCAGCTGAAAGACTATCTCTTGAGGTACTTTAAATTCCTATCCTTTGTGATAACACTCGTGCTATCTATCTTGCTAAGATTCTTTGTCAATACTCTATATCCAAGTGCTGCCTGGAAAACACCTTTTATTCAAAGATCTTATTCAAAAAGGGGATGTTGAGATAATGATTGTGAATGCTGAAAACCCATGTTAAACATACTCACAAAACCATTAACTGAAGATTTCTTTTGCTTTTTGAAAAATCTTTTAAACTTAAAGTTTTTATAAAATTTGCATATGCATTAATGCATAAACATCTTTAGGCATCCTCCCTTCATAGCTCCAAATGAAGACCTAGCAAAGTCATCAGTTTACATGTTTAGAAGCCATCAGCTAGTAAGAACAATCAATCAGTTGGAAGATCACAATGGCAGTTTGCAAGATCAGTTTATTGGTTGGTTTATCAAGATATCAATTTGCAAGGCCATATATCCCTTTGAAGATCAGATTTCTCATCTACAAGTTCAGAAAGAAGATAGGTTGATCAGAAAACTAATGGATTGCCAAGAAGAAGAGATGGGGGTCAGAAAATGAAAATTATATGGGGTCATAAGTTTCAACATATAAAGATGAGCTTATGTTGAGTATGCTATGTGTTTCTAATAGGTCAAAAAGTAAGCCATGAAGCTCAGAAGGTAAGACCTTCAAAAGTGATCTCAAGAGTCAGAAACCTCTCTTTCGGAAATGGATGAAAAATGAGGAAAGATTTAGTGGATGTATCGGCCAGAAATAGAACTGTGTATGATTCAAAAGAGAAAAGATGAAACCCGATGATCACTTATAGGAATGAGCTCATGTCCTGATTAGCAATCTATTACCCATTGTGGAGTTGTCCACTGAGATACCACTCGGTATAAAACTAACTTTTCCATATGTTGAGGAAAAGAGGAAGATGCACTGAATTGAGTTCCACGTCGACATGAGAAAATTAATGAACGATACTTATTTTCCACGGATTATTATTGTTCTGCATATGTTTTATTATGTTTACGAGAGTGCCCTGAGAATTTTATAATATTCTCATCCCTATGTTTGCATGCTTTGTGTATTGTACTTAGATTCTATTGATGTTGTCCCTCGTGTTTTTCCTTGACTCGCCACAGGAGGTGTGGCATTACGACCTTGTGCTAGATTCACTATATGTAGTAGTGTATTCAGGTCGTGCATATGTGTTCTTCGGCCGTTGCTTTAGTGCATTTGTATTTACCATTGACTTTGATCCTACTTTCCCCTACAATGGTATGCCTCTCTATATGGCATATCTAGTTATTTTTGATGTCCCGCTCGCACTATCAGTGCCTTCCTAGGAGATGTTCATTCCTCATCTTCGTCTTCAGACTTGGATCCACTTGCTTGGTCTGACGCCCTGGCGGAGGTGAGGCCATCATGCCAATGGCCAACGGTTTCCTCAGAAGGACATGAGATATTCAGGAACTTTGACCTATACATAGTTGTAACTTAGTGTTAGAACTCTACCAGCCTAGACTCATTCTTGTTAGATGTTTTTTTGGTCCATTATATATATGTGTGTGATTTTGCTTGACCCTGATATTTGAGACTGATTCTTGTTAGATGTTTTTTTGGTCCATTATATATATGTGTGTGATTTTGCTTGGACCTGATATTTGCAGGTTAGGTTTTAGGTACTGAATATGTCTTTTTGAAGTTAGTCCCTTAGTATTAATAGTGGAATGACTTAATTTCCAGGATGTTCTGTGTATAAGGACGACTTGTGTATGATGTACAAATATATATATATATATATATATATATATATATATATGAGTTTTTTGTTTTCTTCAACATATGAGTGTGATTTACCTTATTTTCAATTTTCTAGACTAGTATAGATTATGGATCAGAAATGACACTCTTCTAATTACAATGTTAATACTCGAGTAATACATGGTAGTTAGGAGGGTCTTACATTATGGTATCAAGTTGGACTATCCTATAAGCCTGAGGATTGACCGGCTATGCTTCCTTAGAAATTGTCATGCATTATGATTTTATATATATGTATGTGACTCCTAGTTAGGAATGTTGTGGGTTACTACCACACTTAGCTTGGTATTGAGCCTAATCACCTCAATATTTTTGTTTGGTGTGATAGGAATCACTGACTTCAACTTGGAGTACTAGGAATGGGGCTGGAGATGAAGCGAGTGTGATGGACACCTTCCGTGAGATGGTAGCTGCTATGAGAGAACAAGTTGCAGTAGCCAATAAGATGATGGAAAGGTTGGATCAACATGCCGAAGGAAATCCGGTTGGGAATTCTAGAAGAATAGAAGTAGACATGGAATACTAGATGTTCACAGAGTTTAGAAAAGCAAACCCCCTTCCTTTTCGAGGCACTTTCAATCCAAGTAAAGTAGAAGAATGGTTCAAAGCCATTGAGAATATTTCTGAGTTCTTCCTTGCACTAAGATCCAAAAAGTGGCATTTGCTACTTATATGCGGGAGGTAGATGCTGAATTCTGGTGGGTTATTCGAAGCTTCCAAGACTGAAGTCACCTAGGATGTTTTCAAGGAAGCTTTCTACCACAAGTACTTCCTCTTCAGTGATAAATGCAAAAGAGCTTGAGTTTATGGCACTTAAGCAAGGATCTATGAGCATAGCAGAGTACATAGTCAAGTTTGAAGAGCTCTGCAAGTTTTCTACAATTTACCAACATGACCCAGATAAAGCCTGGAAGTGAATAAAATATGAAGAAGGCCTATCCAAGGATATCGGAGCTGTGAATCTCCTGGAGATCAGAGACAATGCTACCTTGGTAAACAAATGTCAGTGTGCAAAGGAGTCTAACTAGAAGCTAGCAAGTTCAACTATGCATAAAATAATGCAAGAAGTGGATTAGCACAAGGCCCACAATTCAAGCCCTTAACCAGTCTATGGGAAGATTTCCATTCAACAACAATAACAACAAAGGGAAACAACTTCAATCCTCGAGACCAGAAGTAGGATGTGAGTGCCCTAAATGTGGAAAAAATCATGGGAACAGGCCTTGCTGGACAACTCAAATTGTTTGCTTCGGGTGTGGAAAACTAGGACACAAGGCATTTGATTGCCCTAACAAAATGACTCAAGCCCGTCTCCAAGCCACAACAACAAGGGCGCATTTTCACTATAAGTGCTAAAGAAGTTTCTCAATCTACCGATCTATCCAGAGGTAAGTGCGAAATGAATGGTAATACCCTAGATGTACTTATGATTCAGGTGCCACTCATTCTTTCATATCCTATGACTGTGTACAAAAGTTACAATTATCTGTGTTGAATTACCTTATGATCTCGTTGTATCCACTCCTATTGCTAATCCTATTAGGACTTATTATACATGCATAAGTCTTCCTCTTTAGATACGTTCTTTTACACTATCTAGATAGAGCTAATGTGTTTCCTTCTATCTTACCTTCTATCCCTGTGGTTCCTTTTTATTTTTATTTAAACCTAGTGACACCTAACCCTAGTAAAATGGACCATCAGGAATATGTTCTCCTCTCGGCTAGTGAAACTGAAAGTGGCCACGAGTTGAGTAAAATTTCAGTGGTGAGAGAGATCCAAATGTCTTCCCAGAGGATATTTTGGAGTTTCCTACAAAAAGGAAGATTGAATTCTCTATTGAGTTAGTTTCAGGAATGGGCCCCTTCTCAATTGCTCCTTCCAGATATCGCCTTGGGAGTCGAAGAAATTAAAATCACAAATTTAAGAATTACTAGGGAAACATTTCATTGGACCAAGTGCCTCTCCATGGGGAGCCCCGTCTTCCTGTAAAGAAAAATGATGGGGGTATGAGGCTTTGTGTAGACTCAGATAATTGAATAAGGTGACAATCAAGAATAAGTGCCCTTTGCCAAGAATTGACGACCTCATGGATTAATTATGGGGCAACCATATTCTCAAAGAGTAATCTTCGATCCAGCTATCATCAGATTAGAGTTCAAAATGAGGATATTCCCAAGACTGCCTTTAAAACTCAATATGGACATGACGAGTATAGAGTGATGTCTTTTGGACTAACCAATGCTCCGACTATATTCATGGATTATATGAACCGAATCTTCCGTCCTTACTTGAATAAATTTGTAGTTGTTTTTATAGATGATATACTTATCTATTCAAGGGCTGAGGAAGAACATGAGGAGCATCTTAGGGTCGTGCTACAAATCCTAAGGGAGCGGAAGTTGTATGCTAAGTTATCAAAATGTAAATTTTGGATGGAAGAGGTTAGATTCCTAGGTCATGTGGTATCACGATAGGGAACTCTGCGATCCCAATAAGGTGGAATTAGTACTTCATTGGGAACCACCGACAACGGTGATGGAAATTTGAAGTTTCCTAAGGCTAGTTGGATACTATCGGTGTTTTATCATGAGTTTTTCTTAAAAAGCCTTACCCTTAGCTAAGTTAAATTGAAAGAACGTTCCATTCAAGTGGATACCGGAACATGAAAATAGTTTCCAGGAGTTGAAGCAAAAGTTGACCATGGCACCAATATTGGTACTACCAGATCCTCATGAACCCTTTAAGGTTTACCTGACGCTTCCAACAAGGGCTTAGGATATGTGTTGATTATAACGCCCGATTTTCCGTGGACAAATGACCGAAATGCCCTAAGTCATTTTACCCGGAAAATGAGAATCGCCGGTCTCGGCTATCCTCAAGGGGATGTTTTGATATTGATAGGGGATTATGTGTGTTATGTGTGGTAATAGAGTAGAAGCATCTCATTTTTGAGTTTCGACGCGTAAAATTACCAAAATGCCCCTATGGCGTTTGTTACGATTCACGTGGGTTGAGCCTGGACCTTACCAAAAGGTTTTAAATGATGTTTTTAAGTGAAGTTTAACAATAGATTAAGCCTAGGTAGTCCAGGTTTTAGTGCAAAATTACCATTTTGCCCCTAGAACAGTGTACAGTGAGCCTAATGACATAATTAAGCAAACCTAAGCAATATTAGGCTCTAATTGAAGATTAATTTATTTTGATAATTAATCTAGAGTCAAAATGATTTATTAAGGTTAATTAGAACCTAAGATTGCTTAGTTAAACTCTAATTACATTCTTTAATTCAAGATTCCTAGTTATGGAATCTTAAATAGTATTTTCTCTCTTTAATTCCTTAAATTAAGGAATTGTGCCCATACCTCATTTGACTAAGAAAATGATTTTAAATTGTTAATCTAGCAAGAATACCCTCCTAATCAAGTCTTGACAACCTTAATTAGGCATTACCTCACCTAAACACTTTCTTACAAACTCCTAATCAAAACCTTAATCAAAGAAACACCTAAACACATCACTAAAACACAATTACATCAACAAATCATTCCTCCCCTTGGTTGCACATGGAGTGGCTGAACACTCCTCCCAATTTCCATCACATGTTGATTTTTCTTCACTCAAAGAGCCATGCTTTGGACCATACTTGAAGTCATACCTCACCATGCTTGGCCCATGCCTAGCCCATGCCAATCAAAGAGATATTTTCCTCCCCCAAGCCAAGCAAGGCCGTCGGCCTTCCTTCCCTTGTGCAGCCTCCATGTTGCAAAATTTCTATAAATACCAAGCTTGGAAGAACTTGGTTACACTTTAGATCATTTGCCAAGTTTAGTTTTCTTGCACTTCCTTGCTTTTTCCCTCAAATTTCTCTTCATCTTGTTCATCATCTTCTTCCTCTCAAAGAACCTTGCCACCACCATAAACCACCACAAATAACCATAAACCACTACTTCCTCACCTCAAACCATCTCTTAAACACTTAAACTTTCCATTCCCAAGCTTACAAACTCAAGGAAAATTCATCTTCCTTGACTTTTCCCCTTGGCCGAATCCTCCTCCTCCTCCAAGAGAAGATTTTGTCTTCTCATTTCTTCAAGGATCAAGCTTTCTTTCATCCTTTTCAAAGACTTCTTTAGGTAGGGGTTTGTTTTAAAGTTTTACTTGTTTTCTTTAAGAAAAACTCTAGTTTTCTCTTGGTTTTCTAAGCTTTCCTTTTTCTTTCTTCTTTTCAGCCAAGAGAACTTTTCATGAGAAAAACATTAGCTTGATGATGAGGTTTCAAGATAATGACTTGTTGTTGTCATGTGAGAAACCTCTAAAGCTTGAAAAACTTGGTCTTGGACCATACATGCTCTTGATTTCTTTCCTTTTCTTTACTTAAGTTTTCGGCTTCTTTTCCTTTTCCTCTCAAAGGTTTCAGTTTTCTCTTCCTTTCCCCTCATGATTTCGGTTTCATCTTTCTTTGTTTGAACAAAGTTTGTTAAAAATGTTAAGTAGATCACAAAAGTTTTGTTAAGAAAATTAATCCTATGTTTTCAAAGAGCTCTAAGCTTACCCTTGCCAACCTTAAAGTTGGTCGGCCGTTTTAAGAGTTCTACTCTAGATTGAAGCCCATGAGCAATAAAATAAAGAATATGACTTAGTTTTAGTATGTTTGTTTAGACAAAGTGTTGAGCTTTGTGTACATTTTCTTGAGCTTGATGATGAAGTTCAAACCAAAGGCTTCTTTGAAGACTTGGTGTTAAGAACTCTAAAGCTCACTTTATGTTGTTAAGATACATATTTGGGTTAAGGTTATGTTGTTCCTTTAAAGTCTTGTAAGAGCTCTAGCTAAGATAAAATGAAATTGCATACATGTTTATGTTTATGCCTTGCATAGCATGTTTATTTTGATGCCATCACTAAACTCTCAAGAATAACTAAATGAACTTGCATTATCATGTTTAAATTTCCAAGCTTGCATTTCATGTTTATATTTCAAGTCATCACTTAATCTTTAAAGATAATAATGAAGTTGCATCTCATATTTATTTTATGCTCTCACTTTATTTTATAATGAAGAGTAAAACAAGTGCATATCATGTTTAAGTTTATGTCATCACTTAAATATCCTAGAGCTCAAAGACTTGGCCAAGTATCTTGCATAAAGTTTTAGAAAATGGAGGCATTTCAAGAATGCCATTTCGGCCTTGTGATGATGATGATGGACTTGAGATGAGTTCATCTAATCATAAGTGCCCATAGTCTAAGTCTTGGAATTTTTCTAAGCTTAGGTGTCTTTAAAGAACCTTATGAACAAAGTTCTATGTTTTAAATCTATTTCTTGAGCTAAATAATTTAGCTACTAACCTTACCCATTTTTGTATGACTTTAATGAGATAAATTGGTTTCTAAAGGAGTTTTGAGTTACTAAAATGATTCCAAGAGAAACTAGCAACTTATATGCATTTAAATCATGAGATTATGTGATTATTTGATGCTTATGTTTTTTGTTCTACCTTGTGCACTTGGCCACTATATAAATTCTGTTTTATGGTGTTAAAATGTGTAAAATTATGTTTGAGTGAAGCAAGGAACGATTTAGGGAAGTTAGGAAAGAACAAGTAACTAGAAAGGATTTAAAATGTGAATTCTAGAACACTTAGATGCACAAACTATGAATTCTGTTCCAGCATAATTGAACTTAAGAAAAATGGTTTATAATTAGTGGATATGTGTAGGAATCCCTCATAATTGGTTTAGGAGTTGATTATAGAGCTTAGGTGAAGACGAAACTTAGAAAGGGTCAAAGAGGAGATTCTAGGACCTCGTAAGCACAAGACAAAATTCTATCCAAGGTGTTAAGGTCAATGGCTATGCTAGTAAGCTTAAACATTGGAGAAAATTATAGGTAATGATCCCTAGGAGTGATAAAGATCCATAATGAAAGATAGGATAATTAGAATATAAGTTTAAGACCCGTAAGGGCCAAAGCATAAGACACTATGAGGTAGGAGGTATGATGTGAGAATGAGACGAGTGGGTATACTTGAGATGAATTTGAATGTGTTAATACCATGAATATGAGAATGTATGGATGTGTGGCATGTTGTTATGATGATGTGGTATGCTATGTTTGCAAAGCATGAGAATAGAGGATATGTTATATGATGTTCTATGGTTGTATGCTCATGTTGTATCCATACAAGATATGATAAAGTGGAAATGATCCCATTATGACTTCCCGAGTTCAGGGTTATACGGGGTGATCCAAGAAAAAGATATGTTAATGAGGAAATGATCCTATTATGACTTCTCGAGTTTAGGGTTGTACGGGGTGATCCAAGAAAGAGATATGATTCCCCCTCTTTTATTTCCCCGTATGAATCTAGCGACGGCTAGTTAGGATGAGCTCATTCCTAGGCGATGGGTGTATTTGGAGTTTTGTGACCATGAGAAAATCGTCGGGGTGGCAGGTTGGGTGGATTTTGGTGACCATGATGAGGGTGAAAAAAGTTAAGTAAGGAACTCGGAGAAGTATGATAAAGTAAAAGATGCACATGCACATGTTTCATGGTTATCCCACTGGTGTTTATGAATAAGTAATATATGTTGAGTGCGTGACTGTCATCATTAAGCTTTGCCATGTATACATAAAATATCTGCTGCATTTCATACCATCAAGGCTCATGCTAAAAGAAACCCACTTCAGATAATAGGATTTGAGAAATTTAAAACTGAACCCTGAACATCCTCCCAAGTACAACTCCATCCTTAAGTCATGGTATCATACTCAAGAGTTGTTACTTATATTCGGACCTTTCTTAATTATCTATAATAAGGGTCGATCGAATTGCGTGTTAACTAACTCGTGGTTCTATCGAGATATATAGCCAGAAACAACTTATTTATTTAATACAAATCAAGTACAAAAGGAAGCTCTTCTAAGAGCTTTACAGTACATCCGTTATCTCTTATGTTTTAGACATATACATACACTTAAGTACAAAACACAAGTTCTGCTACTAACTACGCAAATCCACTTGATCTTCTCCTGATGCCTCACCGTCTTCTAGATCAACCTGGGACGACACGGAAAAACAAATACATAGGGGTGAGAATTCTAACATTCTAGGGCGTTCCCAAAACATATACTGAAGTTCATGTCATCGTTACCGCCCCAGCCACTTCGATTTATTTAACAAAAGGTGATCATGCATTACATAATGACTATTCATTTTTAAAGTTCAAAATCTATCTTTTCGAAGTGGGTTACTTCTAAGAAAAACCAATCACTTAATACACCTCTACCGTCAGCTATACTCATAGTAAGTTATGGCAACCAAGAAGAACCAATATACACAAATATGTACATGCCCAATGTAATGAAATTCATCTTTGATTTCCCTTGATGAATCAAAAGTATCACATCCCTCTCTATTTGCCTTCGACAAGCCAAAAGGATCTCAATCCACTCCATTTGCCTTTGACAAAAGTCAAAAGGATCTCACTCACTCTATTTGCCTTTGACAAGTCAAAAGGATCTCGTGTGTCATTATTTGCCCTTGACAAGTCAAAGAGGATCTCAAGTTTCATTATTTGCCCTTAACAAGTCAAGAGGATCTCAAGTTTCTTGGGATCATAGAATTTAATTCAGGATCATTCACTACATGCATAAAACACATACAGGCATCCATTCACAACGAAATTCTCATTTGTACCTTATAAATCAACCTTTTAAATTATCTAGTATGCATTCATATGTCACAAGACATACAGCCAAAAAGGTAACATCAAGTACTCATGTCATTCTAGAACCAAAAATTCCATTACTTCATCAATTCAAATCATTGTTGCATTTCCAGCATAATGGCAGATTTTACACCATTGTAACACGAATTATGTTGTCCCTCAAACAATCAATTCAGAGGCTATAAAAATTTCACATGACACTTCAATGTGTCTAAAACAACCTGTAAAAATTTCAGGGTAATCAGAATTATATAACTACTTCAATAAAATAGGCAAATCTGGTGGTCAAAAACCACAAATTCATAGTCCAGACTTGTGTTCTCAAAATATTTAGCCCTAGAATTCGATGGAATCATGGTACAAGAAAATTCACAGAGGTATTTCAACATGTTATTAGTCTTTTGTAAAAATTTCAGAAGCTATCTCAATCAATTGCTATGATTAAAAATTCGGTCAAGTTTGTCACTTCAGTCTCAACAATTCAAGAGGTTACAATTCGGTTTCTAATTTTTTTGAGGCATCAAACCTTAGAATTAACCCCTAAGAAAATTCGTGGGTTTAGTATAAGAGGTTAGCTACAACATATAATTTTCATGGCTCATGAAACCACACACAAAATTTCCAGAAAATTCGTGAAAATTTCTGATTACAGAACAGAAATCAGTCCAGCAACCTAGTTCCAATTTCACTTGAGAGAAAACCCATTTTAAAGCCATCCAAACACAACACAAAAATTCAGACATCAATATCAATATGTTAATCATCAATATCATCAAAATTTTCGGAATTAAGGCAAGCCAAAACAGAATTGAAAAATTTCACAAGGAAGGCAGCAGAAAACCCTACTTTGAGAGCTCTCTATGCTCCAAAGGATGCTCTAGAATGCTTTTGCTTCACTTCAAAGCTTCCCCACCAACATCAAACCCTTCCTTTAACCTCTGATTGTGTGCCCTCAAAGTTGGAAAAGTGATGGATTCAAATTATAATCGGTTAGATTTGTAGGTTATGATGAATAGAATAAGTTTAGTGAAGAGAGTTTGTGGTTTTAGTGACTTTGAGCTAGGGTTTTGCAAGCTTGAAGCTTGTTAATGGAGTTTGAGAGGAAGAACAATGGAGGAAGGGTTCTTAGAGAGGTCTGGCCGAAATTGTGATGAAGGGAAATGATAAGATGTTGATATTTTAAGTTTAGGGCAAACTACATAGAATTTTCAAGTCCAAAATGTTTTCTTTTCTTAAAGATAAATGTAGTAATTTTTTGTAAGCATCCTATTGGTCCTAATAAAGTGGCAATGGTGTGGCTTCTTCTAAGCCACACACTTGTCTAGATGGGTGGCAAACTTTCACCTGGAAGTTTCATTCGAGAAACCACATCGAAATCTCACCGAACGGGTAAACACCATACCTGATTGAACCAATATTGCCCGAAAATTAATTTTAAGTATAAAATTATCAATCCCACCCATTTCTAACCTTATTCCCATGTTTTCCTAATTTCGGCATCTCCTGCCCAAATCTAGGGTTTCAGCTCCCGGCCTGGGGCCCGCAAGGTTACTATTCACCGCCAGAAATTTTTTTTTTTTTAGGTCCATTGGGCCACCCTCATCATCGTTGTACTGTTAGAATTTCTGAAATTATGAATAACAAAGCTCAAATTAATTTTTAAATAATTTTTGGGTGTTACATAACCTATGCATGTACACCTCTTTCCTAATGAAACCCAAAGTGGCTGGCGACGCGATGACACTTGTGTTAAGTCCGGAGCCTACTAGAATCTTGTATAAGTATTCTCCCCTTTTGTTTTCCCTCCCGTGTCATCTCCAACGGGAATGATGTGGATGTTCGTGATCTTCCATGAGGCAGGCTAGGAACCATATCGTCTAGTCAGAATAGAAGTCAAGCATGAAGGCTAGTCAGCCTCGTCAACATTTTGTTTTGCGCTAGTTAAAGTTGTTTGATGTAATTGATGTAACGCCCAATTTTTACTGTCATTACTGAATTACCTTAAGTAATTCTTACATAAAATTCGAGACCGAACAATCCTCAAATAAAGGAATATAACATTAGAAAAGAGGTTAGGAGCAATTTGTGCGAGAGTTGCAAACCCCGATTTCTGTACGTGTAAAATGACCAAAATGCCCTTGAGGTTATTTTACTCAAAAATGAGGATCGTGGGCCCCACCCGTCCTCAAGGGGATGTTTTGATGATAATAAGGGATTGTTTGTGTTATGTGTGTTAATAGAGGAGAAGAATCTTAATTTTGAGCTCCAACGCGAAATGACCAAAATACTCTTGCGCGTTTTAACTCCAATTTGCGTGCCAGAGCCGAACCTCACTAAAATGTTTTAAAACATGTTTTTAAGCTATGATTAACCATTAGTTAAGCTCGGGTGGTCTCGGGCAATTTTTAAGTAAAATTACCATTTTGTCCCTATCTTTGCAGTTTTGCAAATTTTGAGATTTTTGATTCGTATAGCGAAACCTAAGCAATATTAGGCTCAAATTAAAGGTTATTAAATTCTAATTATTAATCTAGAGTCAAAATTATTTATTTAGATTGATTAGAACTTAAAATTGCTTAAAAACACTCAAATTGCTTACTAATTCACCTAAGCCCTTAATTGTAAATTCTCTAATTTGCAAAGATACCTACCTACACCTACATAATACATGGAACACACAAATTTTATCCTCCTTGGGCTATAATGCACGAAATTATATGGCCTAATATGCATCAGAAAATTTGTCAAACTTAGCACAAAACTCAAGGTATGAAAACAAGGAATCATGAAACATGATTCCATGTTTTAAGCCACCAAAAAAAATGATTTTTCCTCCCTTTGTCCTCCTTAAAATCAGTCACCCATGCCTCCTCCATTTGTCCATTCATGAGCTCCAAAATCTCTATAAATAGGCATGCTTAAGGAGTCTTAGAAGCCTTGCTCATAATTGCACAATTTCTAGTTTTTACAAAGCACAAACTTTCTTTCCTCCTCCCCCTTGGCTGAAACTTCTTCTTCAATTTTCAAAGAGATTTTCTTTCATTTCACTCCAAGAAACCAAGTTCTCTTCCTTTCCTTCAAACCACATTAGGTAGGGAGTTGTCTTTAAGCTTATTTCTATGCTTTGCTAAGTGTTGTTCTTGGTTCAAAATGATGATTTCATGGACTTTCTCTAGCTTTTCCATTCGGTTTTCTTCTTTCTTTTCCTTTGAACATTTCAGCCATAAGGCCTATATGGGAATATGATGATAGCTTGATGATGAGGACCTTGAGTGTTGGTTGTAAATCCATCACAAGTTAGGCCTCTAAAGCTTGAAAATTCCACTTGATGCAAAACTTTAAAGAATGATATTTTTATGATGTAAAAATAAAGATCTTGAGTTTAGAACTTGAAAGATGTATTTTTCACTTTGTCTTGCTAAGATATATTGGGTTGAATTTATATTTCTCTAAAGTCTTGGAAGAGCTCTAGTAAAGAAATAAAATGAACTTGCATCCATGTTTAAGTTTATGCCTTGCATAACCATGTTTACTTTCTATGTCATCACTAAATTCTCAAGAATGAATAAATGAACTTGCATTCTCATGTTTAAATTTCCAAGCTTGCATTTCATGTTTATATTTCAAGTTGTCACTTAATCTCTAAAGATAATAAAAGGTTGCATCTCATATTTATTTTATGCTCTCACTTTATTTTATAATGGCTAAAAGAATCAACGCATGACATGTTTATTATTATGTCATCACCTAAGAATCCTAGAGCTCAAAGACTTGCCCAAGTATCACAAGCAAAGAAATAAGTTCTTGGAACCATAATAATAAGAACTCTAAAACTCACTTTCAATTTCCTTAAGATTATTGGAGTCAAAGAATTCATTCTTTAAGAAGTCTTGAGTTTGGAGCTTAATAAGATGTAATAAGAATTCTTTTTCTTCATTCCGTGTGGACTACGCTCCTTTCTATTTTCTTTTATTAAGATTCTCTCTCCACTGGTCCAGGCGGACTACGCCGCCAGTTTCTTATTTATTTCAAGCTCTTGCATCATGTTTATATTTCCAAGCTTTCATAATCATATTTATATTTCAAGCAGATCACCTTAATTCGTGAATATAATAATATGGACCTATATCATGTTTAAATTTCAAGTCTTGCATATCATGTTTATAATTCCAAGTTATCACCTTATAAAGACAAGATTAAAATGAGGTTGCATAGCATGTTTATGATTCTAGTTATCACCTAAATCTATAAAGCTCAAGACTTGCTCCTTTTATCTTAAGTGAGAATTTTAATCATGAAGATTCTTTCAATATATAAATTGGCCTCATAATTAAGGTAAGCCCAAAGTGATTTTAAATAGCTACTGATTTAGTTCTATAATTTCTTTCAAGATTAACAAAAAGAATTAGTTTCTAAAAGAGTTTTAAGGCTTTGCAAAGATTTTATGGGAAACTAGTATCTTACATGTACTTAAAATGTGATTTTAAGCAATTATGTGAGGTTCATGATTTAGCCACTGATCTAAGTTTAGTACTACTGTATGATGATGGTTTAATATGTTTGAAGTTGTGATAATCATGGTTTATTGCTGAGGGAACAATTCTATGCATGTTAGAAATAAAACTAGCTTCCCAAAAAAACCGTAAAAGCAAGATTTCTAGAACTCTAGAGAATGAAATTTATGCATTCTGTCCAGAACCTTTAGCAGCCCTAAGAACCAGGTTTTATTATGTTTAGATAAGGGAGAATGATTCATAATTGGTTTAGTAATTAATTTTAGCACCATAAGGAAAGCCGGTAACGAGAAAGGTTAAAAATGCAACTTTTAGCACATAAAGCCTTAAATATAACTTGCTGCCTATGCTGTCCCATATAGTTTAATAATGTTCTTAAGGCTTATAATTAATGGTAATGATGATAATGAATCCTTTAGATGCATGATTAATTAGTTTGATAATTGAGGTTACCCGATTCTAAAGTTTCTTGTTTAAGACTTTTCGGTAAGAATTTATGATGATGGTTCTTTGAAGTTTGAAATGATAAGTCTATGTAGTGATTTGATGCTTATTAAGTATTTGATATCATTGAATGATTCCTTAGCTTGCATGTTATAGTTGCTGTTGCAAACAATGAGAATGTTTATGCATCCTGATTATGAATTGAGAGTTGTATTATGATATAACATGCAAAGATTTAATGGTGACTTAAATTTATATAAGAAAATGATCCTTTGGACCCATCAGACTATAGGTGGTGAAAAGGTGATTCTTGCCCCTAGCCTTCTCTCAAAAGGGTAGAGTTGGGATTTTAACTTATCAAAAGGGATAAGTATATGCTAGTGACGACTAGTAAGGTATGAGCTCATAACCTAGATTACTCCCAAAAGGGTGGAGTATAGGGTGGCCCAGGAAAATGATGATGAAAGTAACTTTAAGTCACCTAAGAAACTAAGTAAATGCATTATGTGAATATGATGTTCTGCTATGCATAGTATTTATGAGATGATGATGAGAAATATGATGTTCTGCTATGCATAGTATTATGAAATGATGATGAGGAATATGATGTGATTTTATGCATAACTATGTTATTATATATGAAAGGAAAAGTTCATTATAAACATGACATGCTAAGTTTATGATGCATTATAAGACGCATGATTAAACCGACGAACCTCGGTAAAGTATATTTTCAAACTTAATAAATCAATCTTAGCATGCTCACTATTTCATAATAACCCCGAGGTTCCTGAGGACGATGATGATGACACGATGCATATGAGGTGAGTACCCTACGAGATTCTTTTATAAGTTTCTCACTCCCTCTTCTTTTCTTTCCATCTCATCTTCAGAAAGTGATGGTGATGTTCGTGATTCCTTGATGCTCTCACCTGGTAGATGTACTTGATCTGGTGAACCAGCTTATTATCCTTGAGGAACGTATCACTAAACTTTGCGCGTGAGCTTGGATATCTATTCCTATCTCTAAGTGTTATTAGTAGGTGCCGTTAATGGATATTTTTCCATCCATATACTATTTATGTTGGTTTGATTGCCTACACCTAGCTTAACTCTGTTGGTAGGCAAAATATCTATGTGTTAAGTAATTATGGATGTTATATGATGGAGCCAATATGATGTGATGTGATGTATTTAAATTCTAATATGTCTTTTTATATTCCGCTAAATCGTTCACGTTATGCGCGGCTCACGTTTTCAATTATGTTTTAAAAAAAATGGCTCGTAATTTCACTAAGTATTTTCAAGATATGACTAAAGAGCTGAAGCAAAGAGTAAAGTCTAGTAATTAATCAAATACAACCTAGGTGTATTGGGTTAATTATTAGGGTGTTACAATTGATACCCCTAGGTGTCCTTACATTTATAAGGACATCGTTGCTATGTTATGATTATGGTATACTACTATAATTTATGTGGTGATTATTCTATGGTTTATTCATGGTAGTTATGATGACGTATGTCTGGTTGTTATGTTTTATGCTTAATAGTCGGTATCTATGGGCACGCGCTCGCACTTTAAGTTTTAAAAGAAAAATTTAGTCGTATTCTATTACTCGTATTTTAAAAGTAAGTCAAGATCTGAAACAAAGGCATAACAACTAATAACTAACCGAAATGCGACTTTAGCGTATGAGGTTAAGAGTTAGGGTGTTACATTGATGCAAAATTGTAATGTGGTTGCCTATGCTTCTATAAAGTCAAAACCACATGAAGTAAACCATCCAACTTATGACCTCGAACTCGCAACTATTGTTTTTGCTCTAAAAATCTGGCAACTCCATTTTTATGGCGTAAATTTAATGTTTTCTCTGTCACAAAAGTTTAAAGTATCTTTTTGATCAAAAGGAGTTAAATATGAGGCAAATGAGGTGGATGGAGTTCCTCAAGAATTATGAGTTCAGTGAATTACCATCCAGGCAAAGCGAATGTTATGGCCAATCTATTGAGCAAGAAGTCTTTGAGTGTAGCATGTTTGATGATCAAAGAAATTGAGCTAGTAGAAAGCTTTAGAAGTTCAGTTATATATGTCAGGCCCCTCAAGGTGTTGTGTTGGGTTAGACGAGTAATAAGTGAGTTTAAAGGGCAGATTGTGGTTGCACAACATGAAGATCCAGAGTTTTGAAAGATTGTAAGATCAATCTATGCCAAGAAGTTGCCAAGATTTGCTCAAGACTAGCAAGGTATATGGAGGTACAATGATAGGGTATGTGTCCTACAAGTGGCAATCTCATAAGTGAGATTTCAAAAAAAAGCTCATAATGGCGAATTAACCATAATCCCAAAACTAGTAAGATGTAAGAGATCTTAAGAAGATGTTTTGGTGGCTAGGATGAAAAGGACATAATAGAGTTTGTCAGGAAGTGTTGAACTTGTCAAAGGGTTAAAATAGAACAATAAAAGCCAACTTGGACCCTACAACCCTTAGAAATCCCTGAGAAGTGGAAAAGATCTCCATGACTTTTAATTGGTTTGCCAAGGACATCATCAGGTAATGATGCTATATGGGTTATAGTGGATAGATTGACCAAGTTTGCTCATTTCTTACCCATCAAAGCTAGTTATCCTTTGGATAAGTTAGCTTCCTTGTACATTCAGGAAATAGTGAGATTGCACGGTGTTCCTTCTTCAATAGTTTGCATAGACCCAAGATTTACTTAGAGATTTTGGGGAACTTTCCAAAAGGCCTTTGGTACCAAACTTTGTTTAAATATTGCCTATTGCCCCCAAACCGATGGACAACAGAATACATCATAGAAACCTTGGAAGATATGATGAAGGCATGCGTGATTGAGGAAGAAGGAAGTTGGGATAAGTTGCTTCCATTGGTTGAATTTGCTTATAATAATAGCCATCACGCTAGTATTGGCATGGCCCCGTATGAAGCTTTATATGGAAGAAAATGCCAATCTCTATTATGTTGGTACAATTTGGGGGAAACAGCATTGTTGGGAACCAATCTTGTTAACCAAATGACAGAGCATATTTAGAAAATCTGGAGTAAAATCCTCACCACACAAAGACGTCAAAAGAGTTATGCTCAATTTAAAGGAAACCTTTAGAGTTTCAAGAGGGAGAACATGTATTCCTATGGTTACACCTGAACATCCTAATATTTAATCCAACATGCTTAGGACGCATTAAGATTAATTATTAGTTATTACCTCCTTTTAAATTCAATGTAAAATTACTTAGTGGAAAATACAGGTAATTTTTTTTTTTTGAAATATGTAAAACAAAATGCAAGCGTCGTAGACCATCATGAGTGAAATGTAAAACAGTAAAGAAATTAAACATGCAATTGAAAGCAATAAAGAACACATCCATTCATAAAAGCAAATGTCATAATATATTAGATAATATAGTTGGTTACAACAACTAAAATATAAAAACATAAAGTCATACCCACATAAGAATGGTAGAGCTTGTAGTACATAGAACAGGAAATAGGAAAGGAAACATAAACGAGTACAAGGAAACCCTAAAAGATCAAAACCCAGCTATAGCTACCCCTCCCTGAAAACCTACTGGTGGCGCGATCCTCATCCCTAGTGTAACACCCTAACTTTCACCTAATACGCTCGAGTCGCATTCGGCTAATTATTAGCGGTTACATTTTCATTTCAGAACTTGACTTATCTTTATTTAAAATACGGGTAATAAAATACGACTAAATTTTTCTTTTTGAATTTAAGATTTAAAATGCGAGCCGCGTGCGCATACATAACGATTAATACACACATGATATAGCCAACATATACACATTATCATAGCATATAGAAACAAGTCATGGAATAGTCACAACATAATTTATATTAACATATCATAGTCACATCATAATGACGATGCCCTTCGAACATGAGGACATCTCAAGATACTAAACACAACAAAAGATGAACGTACACAAACCCAATACTAGACATTACTATAACTTTACTAGACTAATCTTCGCGCTTCCGCCGACCTCCTACCCGGGTAGCGTGGTTCCTAAACTTGCGCCTCACAAAGGATCACGAACATCGCATCACTCGCCTCTGAGACGACATGGAAGAAAGGAAAAGGGATGAGAAATCTATATAAGATTCTCAGGAGGGCTTCTCGACTCTAACACAAGTGTCATCGTCATCGCCCCAGCCACTTCGGTCTATTATGAAAGGGAGTGCATGCATAAGATTCAATTTTACATTTCTCAAGTTCTTTTATCCGAAGTGGGTGTCTTTTAACATGGGTCTTAATGACATGAATGCAACATATATTCTATGTATGCATGGCAATACTTGAGCATGACAATACACATAGATAACACATATTACTTAATCAAAGCATCAATGAAACTTCAACGAAACATATGCATGTGCATCTTTTACTTTATCATAATTGAACTTGTGAGTTCTTTTCATAACTTTTCACTTAATCATTTTCTCATTTTCCACCCTCGTCAGCCACCAAAATCCATCCAACATGCCGCCCGCGATTTATCATAGCCACCAAAACTCCTAATCACCTATCGCCTAGGAATGAGCTCATCCTAACTAGCCGTCGCTAGATTTATACGGGAAAAATAGAGGGGAATCATATCTCTTTCTTGCATCACCCCGTACAACCCTTAACTTGGGAAGTCATAATGGGATCATTTCCTCATTAACATATCTCTTTTTTTCTTGGAAACGCATCAACTGGTTAAGACCAATGACTTTGTCCGCTTGGTATGGCTCGACGTCCATACCCCCCACGGGTTTACTTTCTTCTCAGGTAGCAGGAGAAATGCGTCTCGCATATAACCTTTACATTAACATATCTCTTTCTTGGATCACCCCGTACAACCCTTAACTTGGGAAGTCATAATGGGATCATTTCCTCATTAACATATTTTGTATCGATGCAACATGAGCGTACAATCATAATACATCATATAACATATCATTTATGCAACATGAGCATGGAATCATCTTAAAACATATCATATACTTTTCTCATATGCAACGTTATAACATTTCAAGTAACATTCATCACGTCATATACATTTCAAGTAAATAATCAAGTAAGACTTCAATACTCATAGGCATTCTCATCATAATTTCATTTCATCATATCATGTACATTCCCATTAAGTAATCATGTAAAGAGGCAACATCACATAAGCATCCATATCATAGGTTCATCCCATTAAAATCAAAACACTCATTTTTGGCACATTTAGGTCTGGTATTAATTATGCTGGTAATCGATTACCAAGACAAAACTATTTCTGGAAAAGGACATCATGGTAATCGATTACATGAATGGTAATCGATTACATGAGTCTAAACTGTTCTGGAGAGAACACCCTTGGTAATCGATTACACCTCTTGGTAATCGATTACTGAACCCAGAATCTCATAAATTGCTTCTGGTAATCGATTACATAGCCCAGGATCGATTACCAAATCCCTTTTTTAAAACTAAACTTTCTAACACATTTTCAAGTATCCTTCCTTTCCAAAAACACTTTATCACACCTTTCTAAAAACTCTTTGAAATCATTATCATATTTCCATGATTAAAAACCAACATTGTAACATAACTAAGAAACAAATCTCAACACTCATAAAAACAAACATAAAGGAAACTACTTCATATTCTTTATTTTATTGCTCATAGGCTTCAATCTAGCGGATTCTAGAACGGCTGACCAACTTTAAGGTTGGCAAGGGTAAGCTTAGAGCTTTTTGAAAACATGTGATTAAGTTCTTCAAACATCTTTTAGTGATCTACTTAACATTTATATCAAACTTTTTATAACAAAAGGAAATGGAAACCGAAACCATTAAGGGGAAAAGGAAACAAGAACTGAAAACTTGAACAAGGAAAGGAAAGGAAACTGAAATCATTTATGGTCCAAGACCAAGTTTTCAAGCTTTAGAGGTTTCATTGTGATGAACTCAAAGTCATCATCTAGAACTCTCATCATCAAGCTATCATGAAACATCATCAATGGCCTTGAAGGCCGAACATGTAAGGAAAAGAAAGAACTTGAAAGAAAACTCCCTACCTAGTGGTGAAGAGGAAAGCTTGGTTCTTGAAGCAAGTTGAGAAGAACAACTCCTTCCTTGATGCTTGATGATTTTCGGCCAAGGCAAGGAGGAAAGGAAGATGAGGTGTTTTCTTTGTGAGCTTGAAGAGATGAAGAAAAGGAAAGGAACTCTTGAGTCTTGAGAGAAAAAGAAGAACTCAAGATTACTCTTTGAAGCTAATCTTGGCAAATGAACAAAATGCAACCAAGCTCATCCAAGCATGGTATTTATAGAGGGAATGAGACCTTGTGGCTGATTTGGAGAGGATGGCTTGGCCTCATGTTCCATGAGGTGAGAGAAATTGCTTTATGGAGGCATAGTGAGGTATGGTGGAAGGCATGGGCATTTTTGTGTGTAAAAATAAATCAACATGTGAGGAATGGGGAGGGAATTTTTGGTCAGATTTTGCAGCCAAGGGAAGGGAAAATCTCTCATTTAATTGTGGTTTAAGGATGTGTTTAGGTGTTTCTTTGATTAAGCTTTTGATTAGGCATTTGTAAGCAAGTGTTTAGGTGATAAAATGGCTAATTAAGGTGGTTCAAGACTTGATTAAGAGTGGTCATACTAAATTAGAGAATTAAAATCATACTTTAGTCAAATCAAATCATAGACACAATTCCATGATTTAAGGAATTGGAGAGAAAACACTATTCATGAAAATGTGACATAATGTCTTAAATTCAAGAATAGGATTTTGAGCTTCTCTAAGCAATCTTAGGTTCTAATCAACCTTGATTAATTATTTTGACTCTAGATTAGTAATTAGAATTTACTAATCTTTAATTAGAGCCTAATATTGCTTAGGTTTCGCTAATCGTGTCATTCAGGCCAGAATGCACTTAGCTAGGGGTAAAACGGTAATTTTTTACTAAACTGCCGGGGCCACCCGGCTTATCCGACATAAAACATTACTTTAAAACATCATTTAAAACCTTTTGGTGAAGTTCGGGTTCAACGGACGTAAAACGAGGTTAAACGCCACATGGGCATTTTGGTAATTTTGCGCGTCGAACTCAAAAATGAGATTCTTCCTCTATTACCACACATAACATACACAATCCCCTATCATCACAAAAACATCCCCTCAAGGATGGCCGGACCCACGATCCTCATTTTCCGGTAAAATGACCTCAGGGGCATTTCGGTCATTTGTATACGGGAAAATCTGGGTGTTACACCTAGAAAGTACATACCCAATGAACTGAGCAAGCTCCTCGGGTGTGTGTAAGCGGAAAGGGGACGGACGTGACCTCCTCGACGTGGGCGCATCTGGGCATCAAGCTAGCCTCCGCTCATAGTGTCCTCATCCTCTCCTGATGTCCATGGGGTGGGCAGATCCCTCCAAATAGATATGGGTGGGGAAATCCTCACGAGTTGGTCTCTGAACGCCTCGAGCAAGGAACATACTCGGGGTAGTCGTGCACCGTCGAAGCCGAAGGGTGGGCATGATGAGTCTACTCATCGCGGGGCGAGTCCTCTCGGAGGTCATCGTCCCAAAGGTTGAGGTAGGAGTGAAGCGAAATCTGGAAACTGGATGCGCAAATGGGCATCCCATGTATGCGAAAATGCGAATAGCACATCGACCTCGAAATGATATGACTAATGCTCGGGTCAAAGTGCACCTCCTAAATCGGCGTATCAACGAAGATCACGAATGATGCCATCGAGATCTGAGGACGTAACAAAAGAAGAGAGGGGTGATAATTTTACTAAAGAATCTCATAGGAATCCTCCTACACTAATGTCATCGTTAACATCCCTAGGAACCTTAGGTTTATTGTGAAAAGGTGTAACATACAAAGATTCATTATGAGGTTTTATAAAAGTAATTATCCAAGGTCCATGTCTTTTATGATGAATCTTAATGCATGTATGCAGCATAGCGAAACATGAATGCATGGCAATACTTTCTAAACCAATCCAATAAAGGTCATCAATAATTCATTATCATATAAGTGGCATGTAACTTCTCATGATCAACCTTTCTCTTTCTCATCCTTGTGACATAAGGGCATCAAAAATAGTAACCGCACCCTTAAAACTAGGCTATGAGCTCATACCTCAACTAGTCGTCACTAGTTCTTACTTATCCTCTTGATAAGCGTAACATAATCACAATAATCTCGACTCCAGAATATGGTAGGGGGCCTAAGGATCACCCATCATGGAACTTTTTCCTTCTTTGAAACGCATCAACTGGTTAAGACCAGTGACTTTGTCCGCTTTGAGGCTGATGTCGATGCCCTCACGATTTTACCTTCTCCTAGGTAGCAGAATTACGTCTCGGTCTAAACACATCACTGGTTAAGACCAGCGAATTTGTCCGCTTTGGTATGGCTCAACGACCATACCCCGGGTTTATTTTCTTCTCACCGTAGGGAGAAATGCGTCTCGACATGTCACATTCAAAATATTTCTTTTCAAAACTTCTTTTAAGTCTCTCAAATTTGACGAAAATTCGCAGCATAACGGTATACATGAATTTCCTCAAATTTGAGTCATGCCACATAACTCATATAACACATGCTTCCTCATTCAATATCTCAATCAATCAAATCTTTAAAAGCCATATAAACACATTCATTCATTTCATCATCATCTTATATCCATATGCATCTCAATCATGGCATGCCGTATTATCACATCAATTCCACCATAAGTTCATACAATCTTATGCACATAACATTAATACTCTCAGTATAACATAAATACACTCGTTCACTCGATCACTTACTCACGTTACATCTCCTATCTTGCAATGTCTTATGCTTTGATCTTTACGGGTCTTAATCTTGTGTTTTAAATTATCTTAATCCCATTATAAACCTTGGATACACCTAAATGATTACTACTTGTAGTTCTCTCTAATATTTATGCTCACTAACTTTTCCAACCAACATTGCATTAATTAACAGGATGACTATAATTCGATTACGGGGTTCTAAATTCTACGTCTTTGACCCTTTCTTAGTTATGTCTTTGCCTAAGGTTCTATATTCAATTCCTAAACCAATTATTAGGGATTCCTACATATATCCACTAATTACAAACCATTTTCCTTAAGTTCAATTATGCTGGAACAGAATTTACAATTTTTGTATCTAAGTGTTCTAGAATTCTCATTTTAAGTCCTTTCTAGTTACTTGTTATTTCCTAACTTTCCAAATCGGTCCTTGCTTCACTCAAACATAATTTTACACATCTTAACTTCATAAAACAGAATTTGTACAGTGGCTAAAGGAACAAGGCAGAATCCAAAATATAGCTCACATAATCACATAATTCCATGATTTAAATGCATATAAGTTGCTAGTTTTCTCTTGGAATAATTTTAGGAACTCAAAACTCCTTTAGAAACCAATTCATCTCATTAAAATCATATAAATATAGGTGAGGTCAGTAGCTAAATTATTTTGTTCATGAAATAGATTTAAAACATAAAATCTTGTTCATAATATTCTTTAAGCTCACTTAAGCTTAGAAAAATTCCAAGACATAGGCTATGGGCACTTATGATTAGATAAACTCATATCAAGTCCATCATCATCATCACAAGGCCGAAATGGCATTCTTGAAATACTTCCATTTTCTAAAACTTTACTTTTGATACTTGGGCAAGTCTTTGAACTCTAGAATATTTAGGTGATGACATAAACATAAATATGCTATGCACTTTGTTTTATTCTTCATTATAAAATAAAATGAGAGCATAAAATAAATATGAGATGCAACCTCATTATTATCTTTAAAGATTAAGTGATAACTTGAAAAATAAACATGAAGTGCAAGCTTGAAAATTTAAACATGAAATGCAAGTTCATTTATTTATTCTTGAGAGCTTAGTGATGACATCAAAATAAACATGATATGCAAGGCATAAACTTAAACATGAATGCAACTTATTTTATCTTAACTAGAGCTCATACAAGACTTTAGAGGAACATTAATAGCCTTAACCCAACATGTATCTAACAATATAAAGTGAGCTTTAGAGTTCTTAGCACCAAGTCTTCAAAGAAGTCTTTGATTTGAACTTCATCATCAAGCTCAAGAAAATGGACTAAGAGATAAACATCAACACTTATCAAGGTAAACATAAAGAGAACTACTCATATTCTTCATTTTATTGCTCATGGGCTTCAATCTAGAGTAAACTCTTAGAATGGCCGACCAACTTTAAGGTTGGCAAGGGTAAGCTTAGAGCTCTTTGAAAACATATGATAAATTTTCTTAAACAAAACTTTTAGTGAGCTACTTAACATTTTTATCAAACTTTGTACAACTAAAGGAAATAAAAACCAAAATCCTAGAAAGAAAAGGACATGAAAAGCAAAATCTTGCACAAGGAAAAAGAAAAGGAAAATCAAACATGTATGGTCCAAGACCAAGTTTTTAAGCTTTAGAGGTTTCTCACATGCATCACAAGACCATTATCTTGAAACCTCATCATCAAGCCAAAGATTTTCTCAACAAAGGGCCCTAAGGCCGAAATGAAAAGAGGAAAAGAAGAGCTTTGAAAACCAAGAGAAAACTAGAACTTTTCTTAAAGAAAGCAAGGAAAACTTTAAAAATAAACCCCTACCAAATGAAGTCTTGGAAGAGATGAAAGAAAGCTTGTGTTCTTGATGAAATGAGAAGACAAAATCTTCTCTTGGATGGTGAGGATGATTCGGCCAAGAAGGGATCTCAAAGGAAGATGATTTTTCCTTGAAAGAGTAAGCTTGGAAATGGAAAGATTGGTGTTTGAGAGGTGGTTTGAGGTGGGGAGTGGTGGTTCAAGGTTGTTTGTGGTGGTGGAAAGGTTTCTTTAGTGGTAGAGGAAAAGAACAAGATGAAGGAAATTGAGAGGAAAAGAGAGAAATGCAAGAAAGCTTAAACTTGGCAAATGATCTAAAGTGTAACCAAGTTCTCTAATGCTTGGTATTTATAGAAAAATGCAACCATGGAGGCTACCAAGGAGGAGGAAGGCCAACACTTCAAGGCCTTGGGGAAAAGGAAAAATATCCTCAAAAGCTTGTCATTCAAAGGCATGGTTGGAGGTATGACTAGGTATGGGCAAGACATGGCTCAAGGCATGGTCTTTGAGTGAAACAAAATCAACATGTGACACAAATGCAAGGGTATGCATTTTGCCACTTTCAGCCATGGGGGAGGAAGATATTGTTCATGTAATTGTGGTTTAGTGATGTGTTTAGGTGTTTCTTTGATTAAGGTTTTGATTAGGAGTTTGTAAGAAAGTGTTTAGGTGAGGTAATGGTTAATTAAGGTTGTCAAGACTTGATTTAGGGGTGGTCTTGCTAGATTAACAATTTAAAACTCTTTTCAAGTCAAATTAAATCATAGACAAATTCCTTGATTTAAAGAATTGGAGAGAGAATTACTATTCAAGATTCCATGACTAGGAATCTTGAATCAATGAATGAAATTAGAGTTTAACTAAGCAATCTTAGGTTCTAATTAACCTTAATAAATTATTTTGACTCTAGATTAATTATTGAAATAAATTAATCTTCGATTAGAGCCTAATATTGCTTAGGTTTGGTTAATTACATCATTAGGCTCACTGTACACGTTCTAGGGCAAAATGGTAATTTTGCACTAAACTTACTCTGGACCTTCCAGGCCAGACTAACCATCATAAACCACTCATAAACATCATTCCAAACCTTCTGGAAAGTCCAGGCTAAACAACCTTACCCACGTAAAACGCTGAGGGTATTTTGGTCATTTTGAGTTAAAAGTTCAGAAACAAGATTTTCACCTTCAATATCAAACATTACAGTTATAATTCCCTTCAAACATTGACTTGACCCATTTGAGGACTACTGTTCTGTCCTTTAATTTCAAGAAAAATGACCTCAGGGCATTTTGGTCATTTGTACTTAAATAGCTACAATATACTTGGCTGCATTACTCCTCCTTCAGATACCTTCTTCTGAGATCACCATCCTGTGCACTTACCTGCCAGAACTTTCACATAAACCATCGGGTCCTTGCTCAAAACCCTTTAGCTTATCAGGCTTGACCGCCTTGAGGTCTATATATTCCTCATTCTCCACTTGTACCATAATGACCTTCGGTTAAACCCACTTGCTCACATGGGTGACACATCTTCAGACTCCCATCATCTATAACACATCCAAATTCAAATTCCTAAACTTCTCTATTAACTCAACTCTTTAACCATCATGTGAGACAGTGCATAATGATTTCGACTCAGGTATTTGCGTCACATTAGCCTTAGGGTAGTAACTGGAAGTCGATCATAGTCCAAAATTCATTCATCTCCTCCATCACATTCAACTCCTTTTGATCAAAGATATGTTAAGACTCTTATGATTCAGAAGTTCAAACCTTATGCCATAAGTGGTGCCTCCATATCTTTAGCAAACATATGGTGCCAGCCTTAGGTCATGGTCTTGGTAGTTCACCTCGCGAGGCTTGAGTTGTCTAGACACATAGGCTACTATTTGCCCATTTGCATCACATAGCCTAAACCCTTGCCTCAAGCATCACATATATTGAGAGGACATTGGGTTGTGGTTACAAAACTCTGTTTAACTTTCCTTTAGCTCTTGGAAGCTTTTCTCACACTTGGGATTCCATAAAATGGGGTGTTCTTCCTAGCAGCTTGGTTAGGGGAAGGGCGATCAGAAAATCCTTTTATAAACCTAGGTAATAGCCTGTGGAAACCCAAAAAGCTCTGGGATTTTGTGACCTGTTGGCTCTCCCAATTCATTATGGCCTTCATTTGCTGGTCTATGCTATACCTCCCTTCTACTACTGTGTCTAAAACTTTACCTTCAACCAAAATTCACACTTACAGAGCTTCGCATATAACTTCCTTCTCCTTCAAAATCTCTAAAACCAACCTTATAATGGGTTGAAGCTCCCTCTGGTTTTCAAGATTACTATGTCATATACTAAAATGACCATGAACTTATCTGAGAAATGTCAAGATCCTATTCATATAATCCATGAACATTGCAGCTTTAGCATTTGTCAATCCAAAAGACATTATGGCTTGAACTCAAAGTGTCCATACGAATTCTAGGAGTTTAGGTATATCTTGATCTCCTGGACTTCTAATTTCCGTCAGAGTACAAATGACCAAAATGCCCCTTGAGGTCATTTCTACCCGAAAATTTTAGGGACACTTGCCCGGCAACCCTCCGAATGGGTCAACTCGATGTTTGAAGGGATTATGCTGTTATGAATGATATTGAGGAACCTCGCTCTCAAACTTCTCTGAAATGACCAAAATACCCCGCCGTGTCATCTAACGTTGAGCCTTGAAATTCCAGGAAGTTTAGAATGATGTTTATCAAGGTTGAAGTTTAGTTTGTCTGAAACCTTGATGGAGCTTTTAGTGTAAAATTACCATTTTGCCCCTAAGAACAGTGTACATGCGCTGAATTAGCAATTAGCAAACCTAAGCAATATTAGGCTTTATCGAAGATTATTTATTTTTAATTAATCTAGAGTCAAAATGATTTATTAAGGTTAATTAGAACCTAAGATTGCTTAGATAAACTCTACGGGTTTCTTTAAATTCAAGATTTCTAGTCATGGAATCTTGAATAGTGTTTCTTCTCTTTCCTTAAATTAAGGAATTGAGCCATACCTCATTTGACCAAAAGAATTATTTTAATTACATAATCTAATGAGATCACCCTCCTAATCAAGTCTTGAACCACTCAATTAACCATTTTCTCACCTAAACGCTTGCTTACAAACTCCTAATCAAAAAGCCTAACCAAGAAACACTTAAACACATCCTTAAACCACAATTACATGAACAAAAATCCCTTCCCTTTGGCTGATGAATAGGAGGCCGAAAATCTGTCCTCAAAATGGTGCCACATGTTGAGTTGTGATGCACTCCAAGCCCATGCTTTAGGCCATACCTTGCCCATGCTTCCAACCATGCTTGCCATGCCTAAACCCATGCTTTTGTAAGAGATATTCCTTCCTCCCTCCTCCTCTCAAAATGGCGCCGTTTCCCCCCCCCTTGGAAGCCTCAATGTTCAAAATTCCATAAATACCAAGCCTTGATGAACCACACTTTGGATCACTTGGTAAGTTCACACTTCTTGCAAATTCTCTCATTCCTCTCAAATTCCCTCAACTTGGCTGATTTCTTCCCCAAGACTCCAAAAGGATTTCCTTCTCCTTCCATCTCAGAAAACAAAGCTTTCTTACATCTCTTCAAGACTTCTAAGGTAGGGGTTAAGTTTTGATGATTTTTGTTTGTGTTCTTCAAGAAAGTTCTAGTTTTTCTCTTGGTTTCAAACTCCTTTTCCTTCCTCTTTCTTTTTGGCCAAGAGGCCTTCTTACAAAAAGAATGTGAGCTTGATGATGAGGTTTCAAGATAATGATTTGTTGTTGTCATGTAGAAACCTCTAAAGCTTGAAACAACTTGGTTTGGACCATACATGCTTGGATTTCCTTTCTTTCTCATTTAAGTTTTGGTTTCCTCTTTCTCTTTCCTTTAAGGATTTTCAGTTTTTTTCTTCATGGATTTGAACAAAGTTTGTAAAATATGTCTAGTAGATCACGAAAGTTTTGTTAAGAAAGTTAATCTCATGATTTCAAAGAGCTTAGGCTTACCCTTGCCAACCTTAAAGTTGGTTGGCCGTTTAGAATTCTTGATTTAAGCCTATGAGCAATAAAATAAAGAATATGACTTAGTTCTTGTAGTTTTTTTTAGACAAAGTGATGAACTTTGGGTCCATTTCCTTAAGCTTGATGGTGAGTTCAAACCTTAAGATTTTAAGTCTAGGTGCTAAGAACTCTAAAGCTTGCCTTATGATGCATAATGGGTTTAGGTTTATGTTCCTTAAAAGTCTTAAGAAGCTCTAGCTAAGACAAAAACAAGATGCATTCATGTTTAATTTATGTCTTGCATCTCATGTTTATTTTGATGTTATCACTAATTTCACAAGAGAAATGAATGAACTTGCATTACCATATTTAAATTCCCAAGCTTGCATTTCATGTTTATATTTCAAGTCATCACTTAATCCTTAAAGATAATAATGAAGTTGCATCTCATATTTATTTTATGCTCTCACTTTACTTTCTAATGAAGAGTAAATAAAGTGCATGGCATGTTTAAGATTTTGTCATCACCTAAACACTCTAGTCAAAGACTTGCCCTAAGTATCCTAAAGGAAACTCCATTCAAAAGAAATGGATGAGTTTTGGTATGAACCAAAATGGTTTGATTTTAAAATATGAATGATTTTCAAGGAAATGTTGGAAACTGTTTTATGAGGTCTAGAGGTTTAAAATAGTTTGGAATGTGTCAAAATCATGTTTCTCAATTTTCCAAGGTTCTGCCATGTACCGATTACCAGGAATGTTTTGAAGGTTTGGTTCTGGTACGATTACCAAAAGAACTAAATCGATTACTACGGTTTTCATGTCTGTAGACCTTTGGAACCCTGAATTCATTATCATATGTCGATTACCAAATGTCTTTACTTTCAGAGATTAACCTAAGTAATCGATTACGTCGTATGTAATCGATTACCTATGTTCTTTACTTTTGAAAACATCAGTATTAAATCGATTACCATTATGTGTAATCGATTACCCGCTGTTTTTAAAACCCAAATGAATTAACTTGGTTTTATTACTAGGAACATGTAATCGATTACCAGGAACACTTTGTTTCAAACATTGAAACTAGCAACTTATGGCATTTAACCAAGAGATTATGTGATCTTATGGGTTCATGATTTTAGTTCTATGTTTGGCTATTTATAAATGCGTTCTAAGGTGTTAAATGTGTAAAATTATGTTGAGTGAAGCAAGGATCGATTTAGAGAAGCTAGTAAAGAATAAGTAACTAAAAGGGACTTGAGATATGAGAATTCTAGAACACCTTAATACAAAGAAGTGCAAATCTGTTCAGAATAGTTAATTCAGGGATAAATGATTCATAATTAGTAAGACACGTACAAGATCCTTCATAAATGATTAGGTGCTAATTTCTAAGTATAAGATGATGATAAGAGATCTAAGTGGTTTATAACTTAGAGAACATGCCTAGGAATCCTCATAATTGATCTAAGAATTAATTATGAGTTTTAGGGGAAGATGGATCTTAAGGGTCGCTAATGGAGATTCAGAGCCCTTAACAAACGACATATAGTTCTGCCCTTTTATGTTGAGTGTCAGTGGAATCTTGGTGAGTTCAAATTTTAGAGGAAAAGTTTAAGTGCCAACCCCTGAGGGTAATAATAATGCAAATACAAGTTTAAAGCCCGAAGGGCAAAGCATAAGATACGCCTTAGATAGGTGGACGAGAGAGTATGATTATGATGATGAACCTCGTGCACATATGATGATGTGATTATGTTAGTTCCTTGAGCATGAAACTTTATATGCATAATTTGATGAATTGTTGTGTTTGAAATGCATAATGTTTAAAGATATGAATGAAATTGAAATATGCTCATGTGAACTAGAAAGTTATGGAATGAGAAGTTCCATGAAAATGATGCATGTGACTGAAATTATGTGGCATGACTCAAATTTAGGAAATTCTGAGTAGGTGTTATGCCCCTTTAATTTCCTAAATTTGAGGGACAAAAGAAAGTTTTTGAGAAATATGAAGTTTAAAAGTTATACGCCTGACGCATTCTCCCCTTCTGAGGAGAAAGTAAACCCGTGGGGTATGGACGTTGAAGCCATACCGAAGCGGACAAGTCGTTGGCTTAACAAGTCGATGCGTTTCGAAGAAGGAGAAAGTCCCATGATGGGTGATCCTTAGCCCCCTACCCTACTCTGAGTTCGGGATTATGATATTTATGATTCGCTTATCAAGAGGATAAGTAAGAACTAGTGACGACTAGTTAAGGTATGAGCTCATAGCCTAGCTTAAGGGGTGCGGTTACTATATTATTGGTGATACAAGTATGAGAAAAGGAAAGATGTTCAAAGAAAAGTTTCATGCCACACAATGTTGTTTGAATTATTGTTTGATTTACCTAAAGTGCTACCATGCATCCATGAAACATTATGTTGCATACATGCATTAAGAATCATTATAAAAGACATGGACCTTGGACAACGACCTTTGTGAAACCTCATAATGAACCTATGCATGCTCAACATTTTCATAATAAACCCAAGGTTCCTGGGGACGCAAAACGATGGCACTAGGATAGAGGACTTCCCTACGAGATTCTTCAGTAAGAATTCTCACCCCTCTCTGTTTCTTTCCGTACACCTTTTATATTCACCGTTGTCGTGATTTCATTGACGCGGACATGGAGGTGCACTATGACCCGAGCATCAGCCTACCACTTCAAGGGTCATTGCGAGGTGCGCGTTTTTGCATATGCGGACGCCCTTTTGCTTCCCCCGTCTCCGCTATCACTTCGATCCGACTTCACCCTTTGGCGACGACTGACCTCGAGAGGACACGAACCCGAGACCAGAGACGTCGTTCCACCTTCCTCGTCCGAGCACGGATATTCCCGAGATGTTCCCCACTCCGATCAAGGCTGATCCTTTGAAGGGACCCTCCCTCGTTCCTATGGGTCACGGGAGGTAGTGAGGACGCCATCAGCCTCAGGCATGCGAGCGTTCACCGCCCAGAGGCGACCACGACTCAGGACGCCTCCCCTGATTCCCATGCCTGAGACCCCGCTTCGTTGGGCTACATCCGAGGAGCTTTGTCAGACCCGTGCCTACATCTCCCAGTCCAGGACGGCGCACCAGGCTTGGAGTGGGAGGGTAGTGATAGTTGGGTGTTTATCTTTTGGGATTATTACCATGTATTTGTCTTTATGTTTCCCATTGTAACTTAAGCTCCCTCCATAGTGCGGTAAGACTTTATGTTTCTGTTATATCTCGCTGATGTACTAAACTATATTATCTAAGTAATGAGGAATGATGTTTATGATGGATGTGTTCTTTAATGTGTATATTCTGTATGTTTTATTTATTCTTCGCTTCACGTTGTTTTATGTTACGCGCAAAGGCTCGCACTTTGGTTTATATAAATCATTTCAAAAAAAAATTACCCGTATTTTCCGTAAGTATTTTATAAATGAATTTAAAGAAAGAAATAATAATTAGTCTTGATACGTCCTAGGCGTATTGAGGTTAAATATTAGGGTGTTACATTATGGTATCAGGTTTCAATTTATCTAGCTTAGGATTGGACTGACCATGCTTTTAAGCATGTTACGTTAGTATGTCATGTGTAGTGCTTAGCTATTAGAGATAAGCTATAGGGTAGGCATTCATGACCTTGTCTGCTGTCTATGCCATGGTAACTAGCTCATTCAGTTCGAATGTTGAGCCTGATCACCTCGGTATTTGTTGACTTGTGTGCTTAGGGACCAATGGCACCTCAGAACAGAATAGGAACGCAAACGCCGCCGAACGAGGGGATGAGACAGACTGCAGCCCGGACGTGAAATGGCTAGGCGATGGACGCATGTTCGCATGAATCAACCAAGGGACTGCCTCAAGGTCCCCGCTGAAGCCGAACAAGCCCGTTTTGGGAGTTCGCAAGGCTAATCCCCCAACCTTTCGCTGGAGCTCTAACCCCGACAAGGCTGATGAGTGGATCAAGAACATGGAAAGATCACTCCTGGTTACCTTTAGGAGAAAGTCACCTTTGCGCCTACATGATGGAAGCCGACGCGAGTTTTGGTGGACCCGGCACCGAAGGCCTGCTGAAGCTACTGCGCAGCCATCAATTGGGAGCGCTGAGACGTACTTTCTATGAGAAGTATTTGAAATCCGTGAAGAACGCCAAGGACATGAGTTCATGCAGTCCAAGGTGGAATGTCGTCCGCCCAGGACACGGAAATTTGAAGAGTTGATCAAGTTTTCTCAGTTTTCCAAGGGAACCTTACGAGGTATGGAAGTGTGTTAAGTTCGAGGCCGGTCAGGGCCGAACTTAACTTTGCCTGCACACATGGAGATTGACTTCCCGACCCTAGTCAACAAGTGCCCAATCATCGAAGAAGGGCACAAGAAGATGAGTGCCGCAAGGGTGGATCGTCCCGTGGTTTGGACCTCAAGCCCCGAAGTTCAAGCCATCAAATCAGACTCAAATGAGGAACCACTACCATCCCTACCAATCCAATCAGTTCAAGCAACAACAACAACATCATCAACCACAACAACAAAGAGGACCCAACAATCAACCATCTCGGCAACACCCAAGGCCCGTTAACCCCAACGGCCGGAAACCGCAACCATCAACAAGGCGGAATGGCGGCTCCAATAACAACAACAACAATCAACAAGGAGGGCCCAATGGGAACAAGAACAAGGCACCCAGGAGCCCGGCTTTCCCCCGGACGCACAGCCTGCCCCCGCCAAGAATCAATCTGCCGGAGCCCGGGAAGGAGTGTGTCAAGATGTGGCAAGCTCGGCCACTATGCGAAGGACTGCAAAAGATGAGGGTCGTCAGTCAAGAAATCCTCGACCGCAACACCAAGGACGACCTTTACCCTCAACGCAGAGGACGCACATGGATCCAACGACCTCATCGAAGGTAAGTGCAACTAAATGGTAGAACCTTAACTGCTATATGACTCTGTGCTACTCATTCTTTTATCTCACATGCTAGTGTCGAGTCTCTAAATTTGCAAGTTTCTAAGCTTCCTTTTGATCTCGTGGTTCCACCCCTACCAACCGTCCTGTACATACATGTAACCTTGTCCAATTCCCATCTTACCATTGAAAATAGATCCTTTGTCATAGATTTAATTTGTTTACCCTTGAAAGACATAGGCGTAATCCTTGGCATGGATTGGCTTCACGCTAACCATGTGTTGTTAGGGCGTCATACCAAAATCTGTTATTTTCCGTCATCCCTAGCAAGACTAGTCAAACCTTGAAACTTTATGTGAATGTCGTAGATGTCTTCTGTAGTGGGGAGAAAACCAAGGGATATGTCCTTCTAGCCGCTAGCGAGGTAGACTTTGAGAACATAGATGACATTCCTGGTAAGAAAGTACCCCAGGTATTTCCCTGACCAGATACCCAGTTTCTCCCGAGAGAGGTGGAGTTCCATCGAGTTGAACCTGGAACAGGACCTATTCCAGCCCCATAGGATGTCACCTTGAGTTGAAGAATTGAAAACCCAATTGGAAGAGTTGTTAAAAAGAATTTTATTAGACCAGTGCCTTATCCTGGGAGCCCGGTTTTGTTTGTTAAGAAAAAGGATGGGAGCATGAGATTATGAGATTATAGGCAATTGAACGTGTGACGGTGAAGATAAATACCCTTTGCCTAGGATTGATGATCTTATGGACCAGTTGAAGGAGCGGTGTATTCTCAAGATTGATTTGAGGTCTGGATACCACCAAATTCAGTAAGAGATGAGGATATACCTAAAACCGCTTTTATATTAAAATTTAACACTTGAGTTCCGTTATGTCCTTTGGATCTAAATGCACCCGCCTGTTTATGGACTATATGAATAGGATCTTTAGACCCTATTTGATAAGTTCGTGGTTGTTTCAGATGACATACTCATCTATTCAAAGACTCACGAGGAGCATGAAGGTCACCTAAGTTGGTTTAGAAGGTGTTGAAAGAGAAGAAGTTGTATGCTAAGCTCTCTAAGTGTGAATTCTGTTGGAGGAAGTGAAACTTTTGGGACATGTAGTATCAAAAGGGGGTATAGCCGTTGACCCTAGTAAGATAGAAGCTGTAATGAATTGGGATAGACCGACCATCCTATTCGGAATACGGAGCTTTTGGGTTTACAGGCTATTACCGTAGGTTTATCAGGTTTTCCCAGAATTGCTTTCCCTAACCAAGCTAACTAGGAAGAACACCCCTTTTCATGGAACGATTGTGAAAAGAGCTTCCTAGAGTTAAAGGAAGCTTTGGTTTTGCCCTTAACCCATACCCTTCGAGGTATATTGTGATGCTTCGGAAAAGGTTTATGTGTATTTATGATAGGCAAGTGGTAGCCTATGCATCAACTCAAGCCTCATGAGGTTAATTACCCTACCCATGACCTGAGAGTTAGCCGCCATAGTGTTTGCCTTGAAAATATGGAGGCATCACTTGTACGGAGTGAGGTTTGAAGTTCTGATCATAAGAGTCTTAAGCATCTTCTATTTAAAAAGAGCTAAACATGAGGCAAAGAAGGTGGATGGAGTTTCTAAAGGACTATGATTTCGGCCTAAGTTACCACTCCAAAGCCAATGTGGTTGCCGATGCCTTGAGTCGAAAATCATTACGCTTATCCCACATGATGGTCAAGGAAGTTGAGCTCATAGAGAAGTTTAGGGACATGAATTTGGGGATGTCAATATAAAGAGTGTAAAGATGTGTCATCTTAGAGGAACAAGTGGGTTTAAACAAAGGGTGATGATGGCACAAGTAGAAAATGAGGAGTTTAGGGAGACTTAGAGGCGGTTAGGCTGGAAAGCTTAAGGGTTTTGAGCAGGGGCAGATGGATTGTGGAGGTTGAAGGGCGGATGGTGTGAGCAAGATGGTGACCTCCGAGAGAGTATCTTGGAGGAGGCCCATAAAAGCCACTTCACCATCCATCCTGGTGCCACCAAGATGTAGGATTTAAAGAAGATGTTTTGGTGGCCCATTGAAAGGACGTAGTAGCCTGGGTTAGTAAGTGCTTGGTCCTAAAGGTGAAGATTGAGACCAGGAAGCCTTCAAGGAATGTTGCAACCTTTGCCTATCCCCGAATGGAAGTGGGATAGTATATCTCATGGATTTTGTGACCAATACCCGAACCCAGAGCCCATGACGCTATATGGGTAATAGTGGACATGTTACCAAGTCGGCCCATTTCCTACCCATCAGTTAACCTTTTCCCTAGATAAGTTGGCCCAGTTGTACATCCAAGAGATAGTAAGGTTACACGGAGTTCATTCGACGATAATTCTGTAGAGATCCGCGGTTTACGTCTGCTTTTGGGAAGCCTTTCAAAAGGCGTTTGGTCTAAGTTGTGCTAAGCACTGCTACCACCCCCAAAACAGATGGACAATCAGAACTATCCAAACATTGGAGGATATGCTAAGGGCATGTGTTTTGGATAGAAAGGGAGTTGGATAGTACCTACCTTGCATCGAGTTCGTATAACAACAGTTATCATGCGAGTATCGACATGGCAATTTACGAGGCCTTGTATGGAAGGAAGTGTCAGCGCCTTTGTGCTGGCATGATCTCTGAGAACAAAGCATTTTGGGATCTTTATGAGAAGGAAACCACAGAGCAAATAAATGATCAAGGATAGAATCTTGACTTAAAGACAAAAGAGCTATGCGACAAGCGGCGAAAGCCGTCAGAATTCCAAGAAGGTGAGCATGTTTCTTGAGGATAACTCCCATGAGTGAATAGGTAGAGCCATGAAAATCAAGAAATTGAGTCTCCGATTCTCTGAACCTTTTGAAATCCTTCAAAAGTTCCTGAGTCTTAAAATAGCTTACCTCCAAATCTGTCAATCTTCATGACGTCTTTCACTCCCTTAGTGCAGAAAACATTATCCGACCCTAGCCATGTGTTAGAGCCAGAGCACAGGCCAGGGAGGACTGAACTTCCACCCTCCACCACGAGGACGTGGACCGTGGTGTCAAGCAGTTGAGGAGTAAGTCCGTCCTTTGGTGAAGTCTGTGGATGACAAGACGGAGGACACATGGGAGTTGTTTAACAATGCGGATGAGTATCCGAGCTTTCTCAGGTAACGAATTTTTAGGACGAAATTCTTTTTAAGGAGGGGAGTAATGTAACGCCCTCATTTCCCTGTTAGAGTACAAATGACCAAATGCCCTGAGGTCATTCTACCGAAAATTCTAAAGGAGTCTGCCCCGGCACTCGATGGGTCAACTCGATGTTTGAAGGGGATTATGCTGTTATGAATGATATCCAGGAGGAACCTCGTTCTAAACTTCCGCTCAAAATGACCAAAATACCCCTGCGTGTCTACACGGGAAAAGATGCCGTTTGAGCCTTGTTTCCCAGGTTTAGAATGATGTTTATGAGCAATGTTTGATGTTTAGTTGGGCCGAAGGTCCCAGGAGTTTAGTGCAAAATTACCATTTTGCCCCTAGAACAGTGTACAGTGCGCCTAATGAAGCAATAAGCTTTAACCTAAGCAATATTAGGCTCTAATTGAAGATTAATTTATTTGATAATTAATCTGAGTCAAAATGATTTATTAAGGTTAATTAGAACCTAAGATTTGCTTAGATTCTAACGGTATTCTTTAAATTCAAGATTTCTAGTCATGGAATCTTGAATAGTGTTTCTCTCTCTTTCCTTAAATTAGGAATTGAGCCATACCTCATTTGACCAAAAGAATTATTTTAAATTACTAATCTAATGAGATCACCCTCCTAATCAAGTCTTGAACCACCTCAATTAACCATTTTCTCACTAAACCGTTACAAACTCCTAATCAAAAAGCCTAATCATAGAAACACTTAAACACATCCTTAAACCACAATTACATGAACAAAAATCCCTTTCCCTTGGCTGATGAGGTGCCACAAACCCAAAAATGGTGCCACATGTTGAGTTGTGATGCACTCCAAGCCCATGCTTTAGGCCATACCTTGCCCATGCTTCCAACCATGCTTGCCATGCCTAAACCCATGCTTTTGTAAGAGATATTTCCTCCCTCCTCCTCTCCAGAATGGGCCATTCCTTTCCTCCCAAAGCCTCAATGTTCAAAATTCTATAAATACCAAGCCTTGATGAACCTTGTCACACTTTGGCTCACTTGGTAAGTTCACACTTCTTGCAAATTCTCTCATTCCTCTCAAATTCCCTCAACTTGGCTGATTTCTTCAAGACCAAAAGGATTTCCTTCTCCTTCCATCTAGAAAACAAAGCTTTCTTACATTCAAGACTTCTTAAGGTAGGGGTTAAGTTTTGATGATTTTTGTTTGTGTTCTTCAAGAAAGTTCTAGTTTTTCTCCTGGTTTCAAACTCCTTTTCCTTCCTCTTTCTTCTTTGCCAAGAGGCCTTCTTACAAAAAAGAATGTGAGCTTGATGATGAGGTTTCAAGATAATGATTGTTGTTGTCATGTGAGAAACCTCTAAAGCTTGAAACAACTTGGTTGGACCATACATGCTGATTTCCTTTCTTTTCTTGATTTAAGTTTCGGTTTTTCCTCTTTCTTTCCTTTAAGGATTTTCAGTTTTTTTCTTCTATGGATTTGAACAAAGTTTGTAAAATATGTCTAGTAGATCACGAAAGTTTTGTTAAGAAAGTTAATCTCATGATTTCAAAGAGCTCTAGGCTTACCCTTGCCAACCTTAAAGTTGGTCTGTTCAGAATCCGCTAGATTGAAGCCTATGAGCAATAAAATAAAGAATATGACTTAGTTCTTGTAGTTTTGTTTAGACAAAGTGATGAACTTTGGTCATTTCCTTAAGCTTGATGGTGAGTTCAAACCTAAGATTTCTTTGAAGTCTAGGTGCTAAGAACTCTAAAGCTTGCCTTATGATGCATAATGGGTTGAGGTTTATGTTCCTCTAAAAGTCTTGCAAGAGCTCTAGCTAAGACAAAAACAAGATGCATTCATGTTTAAATTTATGTCTTGCATCTCATGTTTATTTTGATGTTATCACTAATTTCACAAGAGTAAATGAATGAACTTGCATTACCATATTTAAATTCCCAAGCTTGCATTTCATGTTTATATTTCAAGTCATCACTTAATCCTTAAAGATAATAATGAAGTTGCATCTCATATTTATTTTATGCTCTCACTTTACTTTCTAATGAAGAGTAAAATAAAGTGCATGGCATGTTTAAGATTTTGTCATCACCTAAACACTCTAGAGCTCAAAGACTTGCCCTAAGTATCCTAAGGAAAAACTCCATTCAAAGAAATGGATGAGTTTTGGTATGAACCAACAATGGTTTGATTTTGTAAAATACATGAATGATTTTCAAGGAAATGTTGGAAAAGTTTTATGAGGTCTCAAGAGGTTTAAAATAGTTTGGAATGTGTCAAAATCATGTTTTCTCAATTTTTCAAGGTTCTGGTAATCGATTACCACCAATGTAATCGATTACCAGAAGGTTTTGAAGGACTTTTGGTTCTGGAACGATTACCAGAGGCAGTGTCCATTACTACGGCTTTCATGCCCAGACCTTTCTAAAACCTGGAATCGATTACTTTATAATGTATCGATTACCAAATGTTCTTTACTTTCCAGGAAACATTAACCTAATCGATTACGTCGTATGTAATCGATTACTATGTTCTTTACTTTTGGAACACAGCCTAAGTAATCGATTACCATTATGTGTAATCGATTACCCCGGTTGTTTGAAAACCCAGAATGAATTGAGCTCTGGTAATCGATTACTAGGAACATGTAATCGATTACCAGAACACCTTTTGTTTTCAAAACATTCAAGAGAAAACTAGCAACTTATATGCATTTCAACCCAAGAGATTATGTGATCTTATGGGTTCATGATTTTGGTTCTATGTTTGGCTACTGTATAAATGCTGTTCTAAGGTGTTAAATGTGTAAAATTATGTTGAGTGAAGCAAGGATCGATTTAGAGAAGCTAGTAAAGAATAAGTAACTAAAAAGGGACTTGAGATGAGAATTCTAGAACACCTTAATACAAAGAAGTGCAAATCTGTTCTAGAATAGTTAATTCAGGATAAATGATTCATAATTAGTAAGACATGTACAAGATCCCTTCATAAATGATTAGGTGCTAATTTCTAAGTATAAGATGATGATAAGAGATCTAAGTGGTTTATAACTTAGAGAACATGCCTAGGAATCCTTCATAATTGATCTAAGAATTAATTATGGAGTCTAGGAAAAGATGAACTTAAGGGTCGCGAATGGAGATTTTAGAGCCCCTTAAGCAAACGACATATATAGTTCTGCCCTTTTATGTTGAGTGCTGAGTGGAATCTTGGTGAGTTCAAATCTTAGAGGAAAAGTTTAAGTGCCAACCCCTTGAGGGTAATAATAATGCAAATACAAGTTTAAAGCCCGAAAGGGCAAAGCATAAGATACTTGAGATAGGTGGACGAGAGAGTATGATTATGATGATGAACCTCGTGCACACGTATGATGATGTGATTATGTTAGTTCCTTGAGCATGAAACTTTATATGCATAATTTGATGAATTGTTGTGTTTGAAATGCATAATGTTTCAAAGATATGAATGAAATTGAGAAATATGCTCATGTGAACTAGAAAGTTATGGCAATGAGAAAGTTCCATGAAAATGATGCATGTGACTGAAATTATGTGGCATGACTCAATTTGAGGAAATTCGAGAGTAGGTGTTATGCCGCCGAATTTCCGTTAATTTGAGGGACAAAAAGAAAGTTTTTGAGAAATATGAAGTTTAAAAGTTATATGCCGTACGCATTTCTCCTCTAGTGAGAAAAGTAAAACGTGGGGGTATGGACGTCCAAGCCATACCGAAGCGGACAAGTCGCTGGCTTAACCAGTCGATGCGTTTCGAAGAGAAAGTCCCATGATGGGTGATCCTTAGGCCCCTACCCGTACTTGGAGTCGGGATTATGATATTTATGATTCGCTTATCAAGAGGATAAGTAAGAACTAGTGACGACTAGTTAAGGTATGAGCTCATAGCCTAGCTTAAGGGCGTTACTATATTATTGGTGACACAAGTATGAGAAAAGGAAAGATGTTCAAAGAAAAGTTTCATGCCACACACAATGTTGTTTGAATTATTGTTTGATTTACCTAAAGTGCTACCATGCATCCATGAAACATTATGTTGCATACATGCATTAAGAATCATTATAAAAGACATGGACCTTGGACAACGACCTTTGTGAAAACCTCATAATGAACCTATGCATGCTCAACATTTTCATAATAAACCCAAGGTTCCTGGGACGTGCAACGATGGCACTAGGATAGAGGACTTCCCTATGAGATTTTCAGTAGAAGTTCTCCATCTCTCTCCTTCTTCCGTTACGTCTTCAGAGATTCGATGGCGTCGCTCGTGATTTTCATTGACCCGGACATGGGAGGTGCACTATGACCCCCATCAGTCCTACCACTTCAAGGGTCATTGCGAGGTGCGCGTTTTGCATATGTGGGACCTTTTGCTTCCCCCTCTCAACTATTCTTCATCCGACTTCACCCTTTGGCGACGACCCTACCTCTTTGAGAGAGGACACGACCGAGATGAGCAGAGACGTCTGCCCAACCTTCCTCGTCGGAGGACGCGGATATCCCTCAGTATGTTCCCCGTACTCGATCAGGCTGATCCTTCGGAGGGATCTTCCCTTCGTTCCTATGGGTCACCAGGAGGAGTGAGGAGACGGTGACCCAGCGAGGCATGCGCGCGTCGCACGCAGAGGCGACCAACGACGCCCAGGCCACGCCGTCTCGATTCCCATGCCAGTATTCGCTTCGTTGGGCTACATCCGAGGAGCTTCTTCGTCGGGCTACATCTCCCCAGAGGACGGGGTCACCAGGAGGCTTGGAGTGGGAGGGTAGTGATAGTTGGGTGTTTATCTTTTGGGATTATTACCATGTATTTGTCTTTATGTTTCCCATTGTCCTGGAAAGCTCTTATGTGCGGGTAAGACTTTATGTTTCTGTTATATCTCCGTCTGTGATGTACTAAACTATATTATCTAATGTAATGAGGAATGATGTTTATGATGGATGTGTTCTTTAATGTGTATATTCTGATGTTTTATTTATTCTTCCGCTTCACGTTGTTTATGTTACGCGCAAAGGCTCGCACTTTGGTTTATATAAATCATTTCAAAAAAAAATTTACCCAATTTTCCGCTAAGTATTTTATAAATGAATTTAAAGAAGTAATAACTAATAATTAGTCTTGATACGTCCTGCGTATTGAGGTTAAATATTAGGGTGTTACATCTTC